>MQRK01222305.1:35011-45353 GCA_001938485.1 Girardia tigrina | reverse complement strand
TAAATATTATCAATTAATCTTTCTGCAATCATTTGTCTTACGCCCAATTGTTGTTGGAATTGATCATCCTACAATATGGAAGTTCATAGATTTTTAAAAAGAATCCTTATAATCAAAGATCAAATATTTTAATAGTTTAATACAATATCTTATCATTTATTATGAATGTATAATCATTTGACGAGTTCATAAAAGTTTTGAATTAAAAATGTGATCAAATTAATAATTAAATAATTACATTTCGTAAAGTAGATTTATAAATATGTTAAAATAAGATCTTCCCAATTTAATGTAAAAATTAATTTATGTAAAAATAAAATAAATTTTATGGTAGGTTTATTAAAATTTAATTTAGAGTCAATAAAAAGATTTATTATAAAGTAATAAAGTAAATTTTAATTTTGATGGGAATATAAAATTTAATATTTAATTTTTTAAATGATAATAAACTAAAATATTATTTTGTAATTTTGTCTAAATTTAATAACAATAATTTTAAAAACAATTAAAGTGAAATAAATGTGATTTTAATTTTATTTTTTGAAAATGTGATTTTATCGAAATGGAAATGTAATTGAGAAACGATTAAATTAAAATGTTTCACAATGGAAATTTAATAAAAGATGGAATAAAATCTTTGTGACAAAATTTTAATAAAATACCTCTATAATTTTAACAAAAGACGAGTATAAAATTTAAATTCCTAATAAATTAAATAACAATATCTATATTTATATTTATTTTTATTTATAATGGTTTGTCTAAAAAAAGTATGTCCTTAGGTTCCTCAGAAATATTTGATTGAAAAACTTTATTTGAGATAGAAATAAATTGTTGTGTCATGAGTTTAAATTTTGAATCAGAACCCAAAAAAATTATTATCATTTAAATTTCCTGCGCCTAATTGTCCACTTTTGTTCAAGAACATCAGTCATTTGTGTCCCAAAATCCATCATACACTATTATGAAGCCACTTACCTGTTGTTACAAAAAGTATCGAGAACTAAAACACCCCAGTGAATCTCGTTGGAATAATTATACTCCGAAACAATCCAAATACCATCTTAACTAACATTTAAGGACTTATTTATAATCTGTTTCTTTTATATCGTTTGGTTCCACTATTTATCATTGTTAAATATATATATATATATATATATATATATACATGGTAATTAATAAAATTATAAAGATAACTACTTATATTTCTTCCTTTTTATTTATCTAAAACAAAATATATATCACAAAGTAATAACACTTGGAAAGAGAGTTCAATTTTCCTCACATGATTAAACATTAAAAAGTTACAATCTCAGACGACAAGAGCACATTGTAGAGGGAAGAACTTTTCCCCCATACTTTATATATGTACCATATTTGATATATGACAACAAGACTTTTTAAGAACAAGCTTGAAAAAGATTGTTACTGTGGCTCATCAATCAGCATCAAATATATGTGCAAGCAGACATATTTGATACATTCACTTAAATCTATGTAGATTGATAAAAGGTATATATTGGTCATTCTTATTTTACTTTGACTTTGGTCATAACAGAAATATATGACATATGATGACCGTTCCGTCACAAAACCTGCATTCGGTCTCAACATATGGGAAAAAGATCCTTAAATAAAAACAAGTCAACTTTCAAGTTTTTATTTATTTCTCCAATAAATGTTTTCTGAATTATTATTTAATGATTGTTTAATATTTTTTTCCGTGAGCACCACAATAATTATAAATAAATGTCGTCAAAAAACTAATATAATATTTTCTAAGTAAATTGAGATAATTTATTAAGCAAAGTCAACAGAAGTTCTGTAAAAAGAATATTGAAATGTTTTTAAAAGCAATGTGGATCGGTGATTATTTCCGTATTTGTTGAAGTATTTTTGAATTGTTTAAACTGTATGTTCTCTGTTATGTTTTCATGTTAGAGCTCTTCCTCCAAGCACATTCCTTTTCATGTAACTGTAAAGAGAACAAAAGACTTGAATTTTCGCTTTCAGTTTACTGATTATATCTTCTAAATTAAATCTCCTATAAAACCAAAACAAAAAAACACATGACAATTTAGACACAATCAAAATTTATAAGTATTATTCTCTCATATTATTCTTCGTTAATAACACTTCCCTACAATCAATTTACAAAATTTCAAACAGATTTCCAAATTTCGTCACAACTGTCTTCCAATTAAAGACATTTTTTTTATTTTATATAAAAATCCTAAATATTGATATGCTCTACTTATTATTTCTTCTATAATGACAACAATCGACTGCGTGACCGTCTAGTGATATTTTGGTTTGTTAGAGTTGTTATGGTTGAATGAATAGAGTGACACAATACAAAGTCTTATTAAAACGTATCTTGTTTTCAATAAATTATCAATAAGTTGCACATCAATATTTTATAAATATATAATAATTTAAAAAACTGGTAAATTCGTTTTATAAATATGCAAACACCATTAAAAACTTTTATTGTCAATACACAAACCAATCTCTGCCAGTAATTTCTAAATTGAAACAGAAAATTTAAATTTTGAACTTTAAAATTAATTTTCTTTACATCTGCACTTCTTCATCTACTGTAAATTTGATATAAGAATGGATCGAATACATATAATTTAAAAATGGGTGAGGATGATCTTTATTTTCAAAAATAAAAAAAAATACATCATCTGCATATCTTTTATATACAAATGGTTTATAACCAGAAAAAAAATCAATATTTTCTTCTATTTTGAACAAAAAAATTAACGCTAATGTTGGTGCTAATGGAGATTCCATTGCAACACCATCCACCTGTTTGTATCACTGATTATTAAATAAAAAAATTATATTTGATGAAGCAAATGCCAATAGTTCTCGAAATGCGACCTCATTTAAATTTTTGTGTTCATGAGAATTATTTTTCCAAATTTCACAGCAAAAAGTTTTGGTTTAATTTAGTAAGACATTAGTAAATAAACTAGTCACATCAAACGAAACCATAAATTCATTTTTATTACTTAATTCATAGTTGGAAATAAAGTTAACAAATTCAAAACTATCACCACATGCATACTTTTCAGATATTAAAGGTCTTAACTTAAAGTCTTAAAATTTAGCAATGGCATATTGTGCAGTTTGAACCATCGAAAGAATGGAACGCAAAGGGACACCATCCTTGTAAACATCAGGAAGTCCATATAGCTTAGCCGGTTGGGAGCCTATTGGTTTCAATTGTTTCCTTAATTTTTCATCAGTGTCCATTTTTAATTATTTTATTTAATAAAGACGAGAGATATTCTTCATCTTTTAAAACGGCTAATTTCCCATTTTTTTGGTAATTTATCATTTTTTTCAAATTGCTGACTTTGAACTACATTTTCTATTTTATTAATATAATCTTTTTCTATTTAAAATAACCAATCCATTACTTTTATCGTATTTGTAGATATTAATATTCTTTTTTGAAATATTATTTAAAATTAAAAAATCTTTATTACTTTGTTTTGCATTTTTATTAATATAGTTAACCCGAATGGGGCCACCGTCCTTTTAAAAGAACACTGCTCAAATATTTTTTTACATCAATTTGACGACTCAGCAACAGGCGGCATTAGGTGTAATAGTCTTTGTATATATGAGTCATGAGTTTGAACTCATCAGTTTATTATTTAATGTAGAACAAGTTATTTAGATATAATAAACCAGAATTAATATCAAAAATTCATTTCTTCTAAAGGAAATAGTTTCGGCCCCATTAGGGTTAATATTATTTTTATAAAGTACATTTTTAAAATTTTCAAATCCCACGCTTTTATTTAAATGCGGGTAATTTAAATTGTAAAACTTGAACATACATTCAATATTTTATTGGAATTTATGTTTATTAATTTTTTTGCAAAAACTATGTTTAGGACCAAATTTAAATAAATTCATTTCATCTTTATTTAAAGTTTCATCACTTAAGTTTAAAACTGTATTTTGGACATCGAATTGAAAAACACCAAATAATTTACGTAATTTTATAAGTTTTTTAATTTATGAATCGATTTTATTTTTTAAAAGATTATTAGACATATCAATAAAAACTTTAGAACATATATCAATTCAAAAATCATCACTTACATCATACAAAGCCGCATGAGCGAATACTAATTTATTCACAATTTTATTCCTATTACTTTTTCAAATTGCATTTTTAATGGTCTTTAAGTTTTTATTTATGATTAGATAGAAGTATAGTATTACATAGAAAAACAACTGCTTTGAGTGCTTCAGTATGTAATATTCCAATGACTATCAGTAAAATTTATGTCAGGCACTAAGAAGTAATTCGGGAGATGTATTGCTATTCAGACTGGAAAACACAATTAATGGAAGGATATTCAACAATCCCTTTCCCCATTGCTTCAAAAGTTTTTCAACACCTTAGTTTCTGTAAAATCATGGATTGGTTATTTTTAAGAGATGCGGAAGCATTATTGTGTGCCTAAAGTTCCCACTTTAGCATCTTAAACTGTATGAGAGGTTTGGAGCACTCTTGTATATTTTATGGTTTCTACCGGATAGAGTCTGTGCTGCAATATCCTGTAAATGTAATCAGTGCCACATAATTGTTACAACAAAACTTTAAAAAAACTGACACGATAACATAAATTTCAAATATAATTCATCAAATCATATCTGTAATTTAAACAATTAGGAGAAGACTTATAAAGGGTTACTTCTTCTAGTTGTGCTATTTGTTATGCATAATAGTAATCTAAGTTGCAGTTTTTAAGTCATTTTATTATTGCCAGCTGAAATATTTAGTTTACCAAAAAAAAGTAATAATCTTATAGTTATGATTGTAGTCCGTAGGACCAGTTTGTTCGGCTCCGGCAATGGCTACATAGTTGTGGAAACTTCCGCTCCTCATAGATCGTGTGGGTCCGGTGAAGTTGTCTTGGTTCCACAGTCAGCCAAGCATCAGTGCACCATCTATGTGATGCAGCATGTTTGTTCAGACCGACCGCTTTGGTTTCACATCCGGTTCGATCAGGGTGGACCACGTGAATACTGATGACCATAGTTATAATGCGGTGACAATTCCAACACATAAGAAAACTACATTCACTCCCAACAGACGGAAAAAGGATCCTTAACTAACAACAAATCAACTTTCAAGTTTTTATTTATTTCGCCAATAACATGTTCAGTTAACCAAAATCAAATGTTTTCTGAATTATTATTTAATGATTGTTTAATATTTTTTCCGTGAGCACAACAATAATTATAAATAAATGTCGTCAAAAAACTATTATAATATTTTCTAAGTAAATTGAGATAATTTATTAAGCAAAGTCAAAAGCGGTTCTGTAAAAAGAATATTGAAATGTTTTTAAACGCAATGTGGATCGGTGATTATTTCCGTATTTCTTTAAGTATTTTTTAATATTTTAAACTGTCTGTTCTCTGTTATGTTAGAGCTCATTCTCCAAGCATATTCTTTTTCGTTAATTGAATTGTTAAAAACTATGAGGATAAGGGAAATACTGCTCCATTATCCGCTGTTGTCAAGGCGACCACTTGCCAAACTGCTACATCAAAAAATATTCATTAAAAAAATCTATAAATAAATATAATGTACAAATTTGTCTCTTACATTACTATAAAAGTCATAAACAACGTTTTTATTGTTTATATAAATAGATTTTTGATTGTATTCATATTCAATAATTATTAAAAATAAATTTGAAAGCAAAACGACTGTTTTATTATGGAATAATAATAGGTGCAAAAAATATTGTTCATGAATCAGTGGTGACCTAATCTTGTTAAAGGTCCTCGTGAGAAGGTGTTAACTAAGATTTGTCCTTACAGTTTATTTGATTGAAAGAATATTTATCTAAAGTTACAAAAATAAAAAACTCCAAACTCGTACAATCATTATTTTTCTGTCAATTTTTTTATTATAAAAAAGTATCTTAAAAGAATTTTTAAATTAAATTACTTTGGATCTTGTTAAAAATATGCCCCCAGGGGCATATTTTTTAGTTGTGTAATTTTAGGGGCATACTTTTTAGTTGTGTAATTATAAATATATCTCATTATAACTATACACAGTGACGAATGGAGAGCATATTCCAATTTAAATGCTCTAGGATATGATCATGGTACAGTTAATCATTCACTTAATTTTGTAGATCCTAGAACCTGGATTGACATACAAAATGTTGAATCTTATTGGAATAAAAACAAAACACGGTGCAAGAAAATGAAAGGAGTCAAAAAAGAATTTTTGCAGGATTACCTTAATGAGTTTATGTGACGAGACAACATTTCTGGAGATTCTTTTGAAAAATTGATGAATTTATTGAAAAATTACTTTAATGATGAATAAATTTCATAATTTTGTATTCTGTTTTTATTGTATTTATTATACGAGGGCATATTTTTTAGTTGTGTAATTTCAGGGGCGTACTTTTTAGTTGTGTAATTTTAGGGGCATACTTTTAACATGATCCATTACTTTTAATAAGATATTAGAAAATTTTCTCTTCAGAAGAATAACTCAAGCACTCTTTGTGTATATGATGGCCAACAAGTTTGAATCTTTCTTTAGAATTTTGTTTCGAAGTTTACTGTTTATGAACCTAAATTTGTGAAAAATACGTTTGTTTGAGATATTTGTATTAATATGGACTATTATAATTTAAATATCCGGGAATGTCGGTTTCAAGCTTTCAATAAAAAAAATTTCTCATCATATTTATAATACGGTTAAATTTAAAAAATGGTAAAATTAAAACTCTTCTAAAAATGTGCTTTATTAAATTTTTTAATATTTAAACAAAGTTCTTTTTTTAGGAGTTTTAATTTTACATTTTTTTAAAATTTAACCGTATTATAACAATAGAGTAAAAATATTGTTTTCTCAAACGTTAATTGATATTTGCTAATGTTTAGTTTGCAAAAATGGGATTGATCGCAGTTAGTGTATTTTTGCTTAATTTTTTGTATTGATTTAATATATTGTGTGAATTGACATAATGATGAGATTATTTTCTGGAAACGCGTTTTCTTTTTATCCCTTGTATATAGATTTTAATTTGAAATTTTCTGTAAAAGTTAATTTTTTATGTTAGGAATTAAGAAATATTATTAAAATTTTTGAAATAATGTAAAATTTAATATACAAATTAAAATCTAGATTTTTTAAATATGCAATGATTTTAAAAGAAATTTTAAAAGTTAATAAAATGAAACGAAACTATTAAATAATTTTAAATTCTATTTTAATTTAAAATTATAAAATTTGATGAAAAGTAATTATTAGAATGTCATAATTGAGATTTTTTTAATTAACGCGTTCACGGACACTAAAAAAATGTTGGTTTCGTAATGTGACACATTGATTTTTTAATTGAATAATATCAGTTTTACATCGGTAATGCTAATTATAATAATGTTTTTAGTATTTCAATGCAATTATCTGTGTGATACCTCATCTTTGTGAATGGACGTTGTTTGTTGCTTTTACGTATGTCTTCTCTTTTACTTATTCGGAATGGGCATATTTTTTCTGTTGTTGTGTGGACATTTTCTTATGTATCTTAATTATATTCCTTGTACATGCTTTTAGGTTCATTGTTTTATTATCTTTATTTTATTACTCCTTTTCTAAAAAAATTCACCTTTAATTCTATATGATAGACTTTTTGGTTTTGTTTCACGAAGGTACATGATTAATGTTATGGCTTTAATCGCAGAGTTGGAATCTAATATCGGAACTGTTTGTATTGAATTACTCAATAATGAAGGTCAAGTCTGCCTTAAAGGATGAAAGTTATTACATACAACATTACGGACGATATCAAAGAAGAGTCGAAGGTTTTAGAAGCAAATTCGTATTCTGAAGAAATTATCGAAAAACAAATTAATCTTAATTATCTCTTGAAAATTAGTTTATCGTCAAGGAATAAAAAGAATAATAATGTAATTAAAAATTGTATGAATCGAGAAATCCATAAATAAATTAATACAAGTAACTAATGAGCTTACTTACCGAGATTTGACATGTACAGGTTTTGTCTTTAATTAAAAGAATTTCTTGTTTTGTTATTTTTTTTCTTGATACTAATTACAGTCGAAATGGGATAATTTAAAAGCGCTGGGGACTACAGAAATATTTTACATTATACGATGTTTTACAATAGACAATGCGTGGAAAACTGCTTCCTATTTTCCAATGTAAATGTACAATACAAACACTGTATGATTAAAATATTCTCTAGTGAACACATTCTGCGTATTACATATGCGGCATATACAGTACAGTATATATGAATACCACGTACAAATTTTAATGAATGAAGCAGTCCGTTATTTTTTTCTGTTTCTGTCTTTTCAACGCATTTGATCTAATTTCCTCTTCCAACTTGTCAAAATGGTTCATTGTGGAATCATCGAAGCCCAGTGTGCACTGCATATAATGCCGAATTTTACCCAAACAAGTGATACATTCAGTAATAGTGGGAGGAGTTAATTCGATATCATCTGCATCATCATCATATTCCTCCTTGACAGGGTCTGGTACATTACCGTCAAAATTGGAAGCTGTGATGAGTTGTTCATATTCATTATTATATTCATTAACCGTAAGTGTAGCTGGAATGAGTCCTGCCGCTTGTAACCGCTCCCAAATATAATCCATTTCATCGTTTCTCGACTGAAATTCATTTTGAACAGAAGGTGCCAAATCATCAAGGCCATCAGGAGCTTTGAATCCTTAAATAGACAGAAAAGAACAACAAGAGCGCAATTAGAATATATTTATATGATACTAATGTTAAATTTAATGCAAATTATACCTGCATGTTGGAAACAGTGTTCAATTTTTGTAGAATCAATCTCTTCCAATGAGGCCTTGATAAGATTCAAAGATTCAAGCACATTGATAGAGAACGGTATGTTGTTGTCGAAAGCGAGAAGACGACGCTTAGCAAGACGTCGACGGTAATTTGCTTTTAACATCCTGATTACACCCGCGTCCATGTGCTGCAGTTTGGCGTGGTATTTTTTGAGAGGCAGATAAGTTCCACATTGAACAATTTTTTCAGCTGTGGATGGGAAGGGCAATTGCTTATGATAATGACAATCTTTCGACCCAAGCATTTCATCTTATTGTCAATCTTTCTGATATACTTTTCAAATAGAGAGGCGGTCAACCAGGCAGACTTATTGTTATCGTATTCAACTGGCAACCGTTTCACGCCTTTAATGCTTCGAGGACTCTACAATTGACATATGCAGAATAATTCACTATAGAAATGGCTTTTAAAAAATAAATGTAACGTTATACTTACTGCAGTTTTTCCAATAGCCAGTAGCGGTAACTTGTCACGGCCAGTCATATTATAGCCACACAAAATAGTCAGTCTCTCTTTACTTCTCTTGCCTCCAACAAATTTTTTGTTCTTAAAGGTGAGCGTTCCTTCTGGCAATAACTTCGAGAACAATCCAAGCTCATCAATATTGTACACATCTTCTGGTTTGTAATTTTTCAGTAGTGTTGGCAACGTATACATTATTCACTCATTAGTCATTTCAGGAGTAATTTTTCCGGCTTCTCCAGATATTGACTTGTGAACAATCTCATGCCTGGCTTTCCAACGTTCGATCCACCCCAATTTTAGAACACTAGGATTTTCATGACCAAGCGATTGCGCAAGTTGTTGTGCCTTTTCCAACAACACTGCTCCTGTGAGTCCTTCAAGGTTTTGCGCATCGCCATTTTTAGACCATGTTAGCAGCTCTCTGTCGACATCATCAAATGTCACCTGTCGAACACGTTTAGCAGCATTTCGATAATCTCCTGATTGAACACGTTGCAGAATCTTTTCCTTTTGCTCACTGTAGATTCTCGTGATAGTCGTATTTGAAACTTTGTATTTGGCAGCTATTTGAGAACGGTTTGCTGTTGTGTTTTTGTCTAGTTCGCTAATGATTTCATATTTAGCATTGAAATCAAGATCACGTCTGCTGCTACTATTCATTTTATTGAAGAGATGAAATGTTCTAAATAAATCCATAAAACAATGTAGTACTGTACTAAAGTGATGAACTAATGTCTAGCTGCCTAATGCACTCACTCACCCACACACACTGTTTAGTGGAGATGTATGGGGAGGAAGAGGCTCTATAAATGTGTGTGTACATTAGGCAGCTTGATACAGTATCTAAATTCGTTGGTATAAAGTGCTTGACATGCACTAACAATTTCGTCCATGCACACATGCATCCACACCCATATACGCCGTATATAATTTTACAATATGCGATGTGAAAAGAATGTAACTGT
>MQRK01222305.1:12480-24957 GCA_001938485.1 Girardia tigrina | reverse complement strand
AGCATTTATAATTTGACAGTTGATAAATTGATGAGTTCATGCATCTGACACCGGATTCGCCCAAATCTGATCTGAAACCATCAACTAAATTATCAATCAATGTATTTGATATGTTTTCTTTTCTATAAAATGTGTTCATATTTACAGCTCTTGATTTAGGCATCATCAACCACGGACTAATTACCATCGATGGTTGATTATCAAAGGGACTTGAAATGGTTAATAACCCTATCATAAGAAGTATTATACAAACCGGTAAGATTAATTCTGTGATAAACCCTTTGATGTTACGTTTTGTGTAATGAAACCTTTTGATTTGTAGTCCCATTAATTGTTGCGAAAGTAGAGCTTGTCCTGTAACTAATTCCTGAGTTTCTGTTGACTTAAAAGAAACCGAAGGTAATTCCTCAATTTGTGAAAATTCTGATTTATTACGTAAACTTAACACAGATGCAGGTCTTGGAAGATTACCTCCATCAGTTAATTTGTTTAAACCATCGAAATTAATCTTTCTTTCTTTTATATCATCAACAATTCCAGATGGATCTTCGGCAACTTTGAGAAATACTTCTTCAAGAGACGTATCCGATAATCCATATGTCACGACATTCAGACGATTCATGGATTGATCTAACTCTTCAAATAAATTGGAAAATTTTGAACTATTCGCCTCTGTTTGTGGTAACACAATTGACCATTGTGTTCGAGTCTCTTCAGTCATTTTCGCATCTGTAATATACGATCTCACAAAATTCAAAACTTTTTCACCGCTCGTAGATATTCCATTCGTAAAACTTTCTCCTTGAACCGAATCTGATTTAGCTAGAATCAAATAGTAACCGTCACCGAATAGTTTCTTCAGAAATACTGAAGAACCGCAACACTGTAGTTTCCCTTGAGATATAATCGCGATTCTATCACTCAAATAATCCGCCTCGTCCATATGATGAGTTGTCAAAATAATCGTTCGATCGTTATTGCGATATTTGATCAACAAATCCCAGATTCCTCTTCGAGCAAACGGATCAACTCCAGCGGTCGGTTCGTCCAGAAATACAATACGAGAATCTCCAATGAATGCCATCGCAACACTCAATTTTCGTTTCATTCCCCCTGATAGTTTTTTCGATGCTGTATTGATCTTCTTCGTTAAACCGACATCTTCAACAATTTTCGGTAAACATTCTTTAATAAACTTATCATCAAGTCCTTTCAAACGTCCGTAAAAGTAAATATGATCTTCAACTGTGAGATCACCAAAAAGAATGTTGTGTTGGGGACATAAACCCATTTTTCTGCGTATTTTATCCATATCTGTTCGAATGTCGTCATTAAGAATGTATGCAGTACCAGATGTTGGAGCGAAAATTCCCGTTAAAATTGAAATCGTTGTAGTTTTACCCGCACCGTTATGACCGAGAAACGCCGTAATTTGAGATTGATAAAAATTCAAGTTGAGATCATTGACTGCTGGAGTTTTAGCTTTTGAATAATGTTTCACGAGATTTCTGATTGAGATTCCTACATTTAAATGAACTGGTTCATTTTCAAAACCATGTTCATTTGATTTTGCATCAGGTATCGCATATCTTGGACTTGGAAAAGGAGTTACTTCATTAGAACTACAATTAATACTATCCGGACACCAGTAACTTTTAGTGAACAAAAAATACCAAGGTTTCGGAATTCCGAACTCTCCCGGGAACACCGCTTCGACATACCATGCAACAATTAGGTAGATCACACTATCAATCCACATCATCACAATGCAGTGACCAATACCGAAATTCAAATCAATTATTGAGCTGTCAAAGAAGTTCGAAAATTGAGCTCCATCTGTCGATTGTTCCCAATACGCAACAAAGTTCAGAGCATTACAAAATGCAACTTGGGTCAACAACCCTCCTCCGTAATACATTTCAACTGTTATATCATCTTGTAAATTAATAAATAATAAAAATGGCAAATAAAACACAAAATAAATAATTCCTCCTGCAACTGATGCAACATTAGCTTTATCGAAAAAGACGCTAATCATAAAACATTGACAAATAAATGATATAACATAAAAAAACAAAATTAAGAAAATTACCACCCCGTTTGAAAAAGTGATTATTTGACTGTATTTCAACATAATCGTCATTATAATGATTGGAAGCATTAAAACAGCAAGTATAGATATGAACCATCCGACCCAATGGACGAGGTTAGACAATCCCATGACTCTCATGAATTCTTTCAGACGATTCTCTTTTTCATATACAATATTTTTAATAAGAATTGTAACGGTTGGCAACCAAGCAATTATCAAAAGAAAAGGCATCATGTTGGCCATAAATCGAACAAATTTATCATTTACAAAGCAAGGATATGGCATTATTTGCATACTCGACCCGACATTTGTCGATATATTATCGGTCACTAATTCTATAAAGGCCTGGTCGAGAGCTTCCTGAAGTAAAAGAAACCCACTTGTGTAATATTTAAAATCGTATATCGTACTTATTCTCGGAACAGGAGTCCAAAATGTATCGAGAACTTTAAACTTTTTAGTCGAATCGATTCGATTTGTGGGCATTCGAATTTGATAACTGAGAAACGTGGCATTTGCTGCTGTTAGGTATTTGAATGTGTCATTTAAAACGAGTCCGGCATATATATTAATCATAGATTGGTTTGATAAATTATCAATATCGGCTGAAGATTGCATCGGAACGAATTTATTTAATTCAGTGCAGTTTAAAGCATTTTCTATGAGACCAAACACCACTGATAGTCCATTCGCAAAATTTTGAATATTTGAAGAATTCAAATTAGTATTTACAATTTGACAAAATGATGATGGTTGATTTTTACAAACGGTTCTCAAGTTATTTATCTGAGAGCTGTTCATAAAATTGAGAAACCAGGCCTTAAAATTCAACCGCCATTCAACTGCTGAGAGGCGCAAATCGTCAAGGATTTTGAATGTTACATTGGCTCGTTTCATTAATTCTTTAGTAAATGGTGTGTCTGGAGTGTAATAGATCTTACCGAATATCAGAGGGGCTGTTAACTGATAAAACTGATAGCTGAATGTAGATCCCAAGAAATTCTTCTCGTACGTTGTCTGACAAGTTTCAAGAGATCTCTTTTTTCGAGATGAACTTGAACCAAAAGATTTCAGAAATATTGTCAAATCGCTTTCATTAGATCCGCAAATTAACTGGCTTGTTATATTAGCTGGAACTGTATTTCCTGATTGCATAAGTTGCATAGTTGAAACATATGGAGCCGTGATGTTTGAAATATATATTAAACTGTACCTTAACTGTTCAACTTCATCTGGATGAGTCGCTGCCCATATAATAATTTCTTGTGTTGTACCGCTACTTTTCTGGAAGCTGTTATAAACATTGGTAATATTGTTAATAAATGTTGGAAAGTCGTTGGAAAAATTCCCACTCCAATCAATTTGTGTTTTATTGTAACAAGTTGTGTTATATGTACAAAGAAAATCTCTGAGAAACGGAATCGGACCCATTGATGCCATTTGTTTCTCTCTGAATTCACATCGACCTATGTTAAATTTTAGTTGTGCCTTTCGAACTGCAACTAATATAAAGACAATAAAGAGTGGAATGAGCATTTCGAAAACCATTGGAATCGGTTTACGCTTTCTTAATCGGAAATTTTTCCACAACAAAAGACCGAGTTGATGAAAAAATACAGATTTCATTTGATCTAGAAAATAATTAAAGATTTCTCATAAATATTATTTAACAATAAATCATTTTAATATTTGACAGTAATTTCAACAAAAATAAATGTCGGTAAAATGCTATGTTAGTTAAATGTAATATTTGAATGATGCACGATTTGGATCTGTCGTTCAGGAGATTGAATTGATTATTTTAAACAAATTTAATTTATTTTTAAAATAATTTTAAATATTAAGTTTTCTTTTCATTAACAAAAAAATCTATGATTACTTTAAAAAAGTAATTATTAAAATGATAATTAAATATAAAGTTTATTAATTATGATAATTGTTAGGAATTAAATATGTTAGGAAAATTTTTGAAATAAGATTAAATTAAATATGTACAAATTAAAATTTAGATATATTTAACCCTTATCATACCGTTGAAATTTGCATCCTCAATCCGCACGAGACTGCATTTTGTAGTCAATATATTTTGGGCGAGGAAACGCAACTACGGTTACAAATAACGATTATTATAATAATGTTATAGTATTATTATTTTATTTATGTTATTATTATTATTATTATTATTATTTATTATTATTTTATTATTTATGTTTTTCAATGTTAATACTTATCAGATTATAATGACTGATTTATTTTTTTAATAATCAATTGATTTTTATTAATTAAGTATATTTACAGGTATTATTTTCTTATCATAGAAAACGTTTTGTGTTATGAAGTTACATGCTTTATTCCCATTTTTCCGAATGTAATGATTTTTTTCTTTAGATGTCGTGCAATATTTTCGAAGCTTTGTCATCAACATTTTCATCTGTTGCTTGCTTGAATGATATTTCTCATGAAGGTCCACTTTAGAGGGAGGAAGAATATGAAACCCCCCTCCACTTCGATAGCGTTTGGTAAATCCAGTCATTAGTGATGAGGAAGATATGGAAGTTCCACTTGTCTGCGAAATGGAAACCGAAGTCAGTGATGAGCCACAATCCATGCTTATAAATGATGAAGAAGGTGACATGAACGTTTTTGTCGAAGATAGTGATTCAGGTGGTTCGGATTCATCGTCTGAAGAAGGGTCTTGTGATGATGACGAGATCTGTAATGGAGTGTAGTGGAGCCATGAACCTGTTTATAATGTTCGATTTCGAAAGAATATCATTAATGAGCGTCAGCGAACTTTGACAGATATTATGGACGAGTTGTCAATATTTGATACATTTTTTACAGAAGAAATACGACGCGTCATTCTTCGTTGCACTAATAGGAAAGCAACGGCACTCAGAGTGGTAACTCCGCAGCAGCACAAAGGCCGGACAAATGGCAATTTTTCATTTTCTGAGCAGAATGCATTTCTGGGAGTCATAATTCGTGCAGGAGCCGATAGAGACAACCTGACAGCTCTGCCTGACCTTTACAAGGAAGATGACAGCAAACCATTTTATAGACCCTGCATGTCTCGTCATAGGGTTGAATTCCTCCTCAAATGTCTTCGATTCGACAATTTTCTTGATAGAGAAGAGCGGAAGAAAACAGACAAGCTTGCTCCAATCAAAGATGTTTGGCACATGTTTGTACCCCAGCTTCGAAAGTTTTATATTCCTGGAACAGATCTAGCTGTGGACGAAAAGCTTGTTGATTATCGCGGCAAAATTCCAGGAAAAACTTACATGCCATCAAAGCCCCGGAAATACGGTTTGAAAAAATTTTGGATTTGCGAAGCACGAACAGGATATGCGTTGAATGCCATAATTTATTGTGGAAATAAATTGATACTCCTCAACAGTTGTCATTTTTCACGAGAGGTTGTTGGTCAAGAGTACAAGCCAATTATGATCCACGACTACAATAAATCAAAAGGAGCTGTTGACCAGTTGGACGATAATTTCGAAGAGTTTACTGTTCGCAGGAAAACAATTCGATGGCCTATGGTGATCATCTACAATATGGTTGACGTGGTTTTGCTTCAACTCCTACATTATCGCAAAGCAGAACGGCTACAGCTGTGAGAGGAAAACATTCCTGAAGAACTTGGCCGTACAATTGAGTCTCCCTTACATGATTCGACTAGCCAAATCATTACAATCTGAATCCCAAGATCTAGCAGCATAGTATCATAGTCAAGAAACTTTTCAAAAAATCTTCTCACGTGCTGATGGACTCATACTACGTGTATTTTCAGATCATGCTGGAATCACGATTTCCAGGACTACTCAGTGCTCTGTCTATGGACTTTCTTAGCAGTTCTCATAGTCAGAAGATTATTATAGGAAGATTGTTAACAACGTATTTCTTGACAACTTTGAAAGACAATTTTTTTAAATGCTCATTAATCATGACAAGAATTTTTCAATATTTGAAGCTTTCATTTCTTTCCATTGCCATAAAGTTATCGATATCAACTGTGAAAAGCTTGAATAATTATATGAATCCTTTGTCGATAAGCGGCATTGTCATCGGATTTATGCATTTACTCAGAACAGTGGGTTCAGTGTATCCCCAAAGACCAACCAGCGACAGCTTTGGAAGCATTTCGTCAATGTGATATTTCTTTCTTTCCAAAGAACAGGAGAAGAACATTTTCAGCTTTGACCCGAATCAAAATAAATACAAGAAGTACTATGAATAACAATCGACTAAGTAGTTGGGTGATGCTGTCAAATGCACTAGGACGTTTCAGTCAATTCTGATGAAGTAATGGAAGAATTTTGCCAATACCAACGACGACTGTACTTGTTAATATAAATTTAACTCTTCTTATCTTTATTAATTTTTTTATTCCTTACAATATCTGTAGAATACACTATAATTTCTATGTCCAACCTCTTTTTATTATTGCTAAGCAATAAACAATATGGAAACTCTATTTAACAGGACAAAGAAATGCTTAACGATATCAATGTGTGTATATGAGTAATAATATGTTTATGTGAATGGGTTTGAGTGTGGCCAAAGGTGTGTTATATTCATCAATATGCCCCAAAATGAAATCTTGGCTACACTCCTGTATGTAGGTACACTTTGTGCTGTAAATGTTTTTAAAGAATTTCAGGATTAGGAATGACTCGGACTAAGGAGTTCAAATTATCCGGTTATTTGATTTTCCGATCATCAGAATATTTTCCTATCAAATAACCGGTTTACCGGTTACTTGATCAATTTTTTTCTTTCAGTAATTTAATTACCTTGTCGTGGTTGTGAGGAATATTTGGTGTGTTGATGTTTTTGTGTAGTGTTTAAATTTTGTGTGTTGATTCTAGATTATGTCTCTCCTAAGCAGATGGATGAATAATATTTTAATTCTTATAATTTGAAACTAATTTATTTAAATTTAGATTTAATATTCAAATTTTAAATTTTCATTATTGTAAATTTTAAATAATTTTATTGATTTCATTTTGTGAATTTTTAATTAATTAAAATCAAATTAATATTTAAAAAATGATTATAAAAAGTAATTTTATTTTAGCCAATAAAATTTAAATTAAATATATTTTCAATAAAATAATTTTCTTCAAGTTAGTTCAGAGTTTGGATGAGAAGTATTAAATATTGAGTGATGGATTTAAGTGAGAGCAATACTATTGATTGTCATAGAAATGATCAAAATTGTGAATGTAATAAATGTTCTGTCAAATGTGTGAGTTCTCGTAACAGTGGTATTAAATGTAAAGTATTGAATGAAAGAATATTATTAGCATATTTACTGGATATTAATTAAAAAGATAACGTTTAATATAAATATTTATTTACTAGTAAAAAATTATTTCGATTTTTTGTTTTGAAATTACCAGCTAAAGAGAATGTCCGCTCACTACCTGTAGAAGTCGTTTGAATATTCGTGAGAGCGTCATGCAATTTTTTAGCCTTTTTACAACTCAATTATGTAGTTAAAAATATTTTTTTAATTCGCTTTCAATATATTTGAAAGGTCTTTCCTGTTGCACATATAATAAAGAATTAATTGTACATTTCATATCCGTATAAGCAATTACTTTTTCAAGAGCCTCTGGACTTCCTTGGACTTCATAATCTTCTATTTTTTTCTTTTGGAAATTAATAAATAAACGATCCCCTATTTTATTCACCCAAGATTTTGCTACAATTTTCGATATTTGATTTGGGAATAAGAATAATTTATTCGATTGGGGCATCTCAAGTTTTGTAAAAAATACAAGAGAAACCAAATTTATCTGATGGCTTTCAGTAACACATCTATACAAAGCTTCAAACATTTCTTTTCCAAGACTGGTGTTTAGTTTGTTTAGTTTTTTTAATCAATGAATGAATACCCAATCAGGGATCAACAGATTCTAATTATTTTTACTTAGTTTCTTAACAGCGAGTTTCATGGAATCAAGTACAAGTAAAATTTAATTCGAACTCGCTAAATTTTCTTCAATAAATAATACTGCGCCAAGTTCACGTTTTATCCCAAGTATCAATGTGTTCCATCACGTAATAACTTAAGTGATTTTTATCATTGTGTTATAATTAATGTTTTTGAGCACACTCGTTCTTACTGCAGATTTGTTTTAAAAAGAGTAAGACTTCCGAAACTTCCTTTAAAAGCTTTCCAATATCGGACAAAAACAATACTAGATATTTCTATTTCAAAATTTATCTGATGGGATCGATATTTCATTGTTGCAAGCTTGGTTATATCTTGGCATATTTGGAGAAATACTACTTGGGAATATTTCGATCATACCTTTTACCGTTGTGATGGATGTCAGATATTTTTCTTTGACTCTTTAGAATTGTGGAATCATATTTGTTACTATCCTTTTTCCGGGTGTTTTTACTTGCCAACTGACAATTGTGTGATGATAATTGTTCGGTTTCGTTTATTTTAAATAAATTTGTAGTTGAATATTTTCTTTCGTTTTTTTTGAAAGAAAATTTTATTTGCAAAAGTTAGATTCAATTTAGTCAAAATTGGATATATATATTTATATTTATATTTATTATATATGTGGATAGATATTTGGGATTAACGTTTGTTTTAAACGTTTTAAATTGTTATAATATTCGCGGTAACTCCGCTAGTTGTAATTTTTGATAATCAATAAAAAATATATAATCGAATTGAATTTTAAATTCTTTGATAATGAGGAGAAAAATTACTGTCAAAAACCCATTGGAAATTGACGGATACGAAAACGTAAATAACAATCAAAATAATTCCAAAAAAACTTCAACTGGAGATTCTAAGTCATGCCAGAAATGTAGCAGGCATACAAATGAATCTGAAATGACCGGATTGTCGGATTGTGAACATCGGTTCTGTCCTGAATGTATGCAAACATCAGACGACGAAAAACGTCTCGGATGTTCGATTTGTAATGTCGAATATTTATTTTTTTCGAGCGAGTATCACGAAAAAGTGTCTCGAAACAATGGATAATCGATCGAATAGTAATAATACCAATTGCAAAAAAAACTCACAAATAATGAACATAAATGAGACAAAAAATCATTGAAAATACAACAACCAAAAATGTCACTTCCGCCACAAAAATAATCACAAATCACCAGTAGAAGATTAATAAGAATTGCACTTGAGTATCGCGCCACTGTTGATCACCGTTAAATGAATTTCCGGTTGCGTTCACTGTCGGAGCGAGGTCGACGTCACTGACTCGCAACACTTGCAACACTTTCGATGAAGTGCAAAAACGCATCCCCAGACTCCATTTTACCAGTTAATAAATTATTGATTTTCGACAGACATCACTCACAAAAAAATCACAAACAACCCACAGACGATGAACAAAAAAACATGCACCAGCAATACAATAAAAACACATAAGAAAATAAGTAAACACAAAGGTCAAAGAACACGCAAATAAAACAATCACGCCGTGTCAGTAAATATGGCACTACAATTACGACCATTTTTGCTCCGAAGCAACATTTTGATTAATAAACGCAACCTTCAATCGCGACAGTAGAACGCAAGAGTTTGACGTCCAACAAATGAAATTGAACTTAACAACGACCAAAACTAATCAGCAATTAATCCAAAGAGAATCCATAGTCGACCGCACATTTCATCAGCACTACAATGTAGTTATTTTGGTCATTTGTTTTATGTTTTCTTATTATGTTTAATTATTTGATAACTAATATATTTTATTAGTCGAAATTACTTTTATTTTCTTTTGGATCATAATAATTGCTTTGTCATTGACATTTAATTTCATCCCCTTAGATTAGTGCGTTTCGTCGTCAATCTAATACATATATTTCGTTGCCCATCTTTTCAGATCGGTACGACGGTTAAGAGTTGGTCTGATACAAAGAGTTTTTCCCAAATAAGACTATTAATAAAAATATTAGAGAAGTATATGATGTTTGAGCAGGTAGATCCAGCATGCCGGATGAGAGCGTAATCCATGAGAAAGTCCTTGTCATAAGAAAGCAGCACCGCATGAACAGTTTAAGTAAATTTCCAGAGCGAATTAAAATCCAGCTAATTAAAATAGTCAGTATGCAGGCAGAGAGGAAACGTTTTCAGAGATTAGCTAGTTCGAAATCGATGATTCCTAACTCTAACTGTTCTATTCCCATTCAGTCATTCATTTAATATCGGAAATACATATATTCATTTCATCTTATTTAAATTATTTTATTTAGAATTATTTTAATGAATAACACACTAAACACTATTTTATTCTATCTTGACTTATTAATATAGTGAATATATTTATTTAATTTATTTTGATTTCGAATTATTAATATTTGAATTATATCTTATTTTGAATTATTCATGTAGTTAATTTATTTTATCTTGAATTGTTAATGCAGCGATTACATTTATTTAAGTTACTTTATGTTGTCGAAAAGAATAAAGTCACACGCGAAATATATATTTTTGAAATTAATACACCAGCCGTACTGCATTCATTTAAACAAATGAATTATTAATTCATATTAGACGCCCCCTTGCCCTCAAGGCACGCAGACATACGGAGTCTGAGCAAGGGGGTATTCGATCTCCACTTCTTTGAGCACTCGTACAGACATAATCTTCAAAACGCACTGGTAGACGCACTACTCTGCTGGGTGTTTTCTCCTCTGTATCGATCTGCTGCGGTTCTGCATCCTCGTTTTCAGATTCATCCGCATCGTCTTGTTCGAAGTTGACCACACCCTTTTCTTCATTTGCCTCATTCTTGCCCACTTCCTTTTCAAGTTCTACTGCTGATGTCGGGTTAAATCGGCGCATATGGCTGATGTGATACGGAGTTCTGTCCACTTCTACCTGCTGCGCTGATGACATCCCTGTCACTTTCGCACGTTTCCACTTGGTCATGCAGTTATATGGCGGCGCGGGCTAGACGAATACTTCGTCTTCGATGGCAAACTTCAGATTTGTCTTGGCTCGCTGCTGCTCTGGCTGTAATTGAGGAAATGTCCTCGGTAGTAGAAGCCTCCTTTTCTGGTTGAAAACTGTCGACGCTGGGATAATGCCATCCGAATTTGGTGTCGCGTTATACCAAGCGACCATCTCGTGCACGTCTCTGTCGCTTCGCTTAACCATTCTTTTAATCGTGCGGTGGTTCCGTTCTACAATGCTATTGCCGCTCGGACGGTTCACGCATCGCTATCTCGCCTCAACCCCAGCTTTTTCCAGCATACCCTTTATCCTTGCTCCTTTGAACGTGCTGAAATTATCTAAAAGAACTTCTTCTGGTGGTCCGAATTCACACAAAATACTGTTCATCGCAGCATATATATCGGATTCGTTTTCTGAGGCAATTTGGCGCCACACCATGAATCGCCCAGGCCCGCAATTTACGACTGTGAGGAATTTCACCGCCCCCATGTGCGCCCTCCATGGCCAACCGCTGCCATGTTTTCTTTACATTGATCTCTCCTTTGTCCCACTGGACTGGTGCCGGATCAATCGACATACATTGATTGCAACCCTTCACGATAGCCTTCACTTGATCCTCGGTGACTTTCCCAGGACACCACACCTTTCTTGTCAAAAACACAATGCGCCTGATCCCTAAGTGGTTGATGTTATGCAGGCGCTTCAGGCCATCACTTGTTTCCCGCTTTTCTATCTCTGATAGTGATGCCATTGCTATTCCTTGCTTCGGTTTGACTATACTCCACCAATGATCTGGTACACGAGTTAACCTGTCTGCTTTGTTCATTTCTGATCGGACCAGGATGATCTTAATGACGAGCTGCTCCTCTTCGGCGACCTGTTCAAAAAGAATAATCCTATGACTGATTAATAATTCACTCAGTGCCTGAGATCTGATCGGTCCCGCGCCGGACACTGCGTTTGTGAGCCACTTGCAAACTGCTGCCAAGTCTGTTAAAAGCTCGATCTCTCTGAGTCCCCATTTAATTGCCTCTTTGATAGCCCGGTTTGCCTCGTCGTGTTCGGCCAAATTAATGTGGCTGTAATCTTCTTTTGGCCAGAGCCAGCAAGAATCTTTAACAATCTCCCCCCCGATCTCTACGCATACTCTAATTGCCATTGAGCTGGCATCACACCACACTTTACCCTTCTCAGTCTTTTGGACTTCCCAAGAGCCCAGAGCTGGGTCTTCTGCTTTGATTCTCATTGCCAACTGCTTTGCCATTGCAGTTGCTTCCGGTTCGACCTCGGTATCCCAGTTTCCTCCACGAGCGACCCTCTTCATGATACTTCAAGCCGGCATCAACCACCTGCACACTGGGTAATGATCCACTAACCGTCCTGTCCATGCGAAAAGACTGCGATGAGTTAGTTTATCTGGGAGTTCTGG
>MQRK01222295.1:3973-15038 GCA_001938485.1 Girardia tigrina | reverse complement strand
TATTTTTAAATAAATATTTTACTTTTTTATGATTTTCTTTTATTATATAATTTTTAATTTTTTAAAATATTTAATAAGCAAATTAACATAAAAATATTTTACCCTTTAAATTACAAAAAATAATAAACTATTCAGGCGAGATAAAAATTTAAAATTAACCCCTCATAACAGTGATAATAATAATAATGATAATAATAATAATAGCCGTGATAATCCATCTGCATTTCCATGTTTGTCACCTTTTCTATTCTTCAAATCAAAGTCAAAATCCGCTATGTTTGCTAACCATGTCTGGAATTGAGGAGTTATTGGTTTGGAAGTACTCTTCATATACACCAGTGCTTTATGATCAAAATCGGATATTCAAAATCGATAGTGGAGAAATTAACAAAGGAAACTATTGATAAATTAATTGGCAAAAAAAGTAATACTAAAATTTTAGATGTTCAAGATCAAGAGCAATCTTGCAACACTAATGATCAAAGTTTGAGAATTGGTTATGTGTTAACTGTGCCATATTCAGAGGGGTTTAAAATATTGAAAAATTCTATTTTGAAAGCCTTAGATAAAGCAATAAGTTTAAAAGTAATATCCCGGACCCAGAAAATCGAGAGCATGTTTGGCAATAAATCTCCAACGCCATTGGGATTGTATTCGGATCTCATTTACCAATATACATGTAATGGGTGTAACGCCACATACATTGGAGAAACTTCACGTCATCTCTGTAAGAGAATACAGGAACACAGTCGCAATGAAGGTGGAAGTAACATTGCAGGACAGAAGACATTGTAAAGGAGATATAACTTCACAACACTTTAAAATTCTGTGCACTCAATTTAAAAATTATTGGGAGAGAGTGACATGTGAAGCGTTATATATAAGATCTTTGGATCCTAAAATTAAGGTTCAAACTGCACTCTCTACAACTTTGTTGAGAGATTTTAAATGATGTAATGATTACTTATTGATTGCATAATCATTATACTCGACATCGGAAGTTATTTTTTACTTTAGTTAAATGAAAATAAAAAACATTGGTCGGCGCTATTTTGTCGTTCGCTATTATGTCGGATCACTGTCTAATATATCATTTCTTGATGAAGTTCGTTTTAATATATTGATGAGACGCGATGAGGGAGAGCGCTGCCCGGGCAAAGGGCTGTTCATACAGTTCCAAACTTACGTATCACGAACATTTCCGTTAGTTATGTAATGAACAGAAATGGAATTATCAGCTACAGAGCCAAAACACGACCATATAATACAGAGTTCTTTCTTTCGTTTTTAGACAAACGTTTTGAGCATTTTGCGAACCAGAACAGGCGAAACATGATAATTTTTATGGATAATATTTCATTTCATAGATCAACCATAATTGGTGAAAGAATACGGCAGTCAGAACATTGAATATTGTTACTTCCACCCTATTCACCATTCTTAAACCCGATAGAAAATTTATTCTTGCAATGGAAGTAGATTGTTCAAAATTCCAATTTTCAGAATGAAAATGAACTTTTTGAGGCTATATAAAAAGCGATATAAAAACAGATGGCACCCGAAAACTGTTATTATATTTATTTGAGTATGTGTGAGTTTATTTTTAGGTGTCGAAACAACGAAATGATTCAGGATAATTAAATAAAATCTTAATTTTACTTAGTTTTTAATAAAAAAATATGTATTTTTTAAATTTTATTTCTTATTTTAATCACAACTGTGAGGAATGTTTTGAATTTTTTGTTCTTTTATATTTTGCATGCTGTATGTTGATTCGGATTGTGCCTCTTCTACCCAAATGGTTGATTGGTATTTGCTTTGATTCCTACTAATTGAAAATGATTTAATTTAATTTTAAAGTAAAAAATTTTTCAAATGTAATTTAAATTTTCGAATGTAACATTCAATTTTATTGTAATTTAAAATTTAAATATATTAATTTATTTGGTACTTTTTTTTAAATGTTTAGACTTAATTTTAACCAATTAGAATCTTGATAATTAATTAATATTAATAAATATATTTTTTTATTTTTAAAAAGTAGGATGAAACTCAGGAATATATTTATCAAGAAATATGTCGAATAGAGAAAGTTGTTTGAATAATTGTTGTCATGAAAATTCTGATTGTGATATTAATAAATATTCAAAAAATCATATTGATGTTGTAAATAACAGTCATTTACTTTCATATATTTTTCATTTTTCGAGTTTTGAAAACAATATTTTTTTGGATCACGATTCAAAATTGATTTTTAAGAATTCAAAATGAAATGAGAAATAATATATATATATATATATAATTTTCGCCTTATCATAATATAATCATATTTGAATTTCGATGAGAGCATATCGATATTTAACCGAAAATCCTTCTTAGTTTTGATAATATGGAAACACATTCTAAATGTCATTTAGTCAAACTCGACTCACTAATTTATAAAATGGAACAGTGTTTCTTTTAAATCGCGGTTTCAGTTTTCTTTGAAAATCGTCAATAAAAAAATTTAATAAAAACTTATACTTCTCGGCTGTTGTTTCCGAATCCGTTTTCGACTGAATACTGGATTTTAAAGTATACGATTTCGATTTGCGCATTTTTGACAAAGTAAAATGTGAACTGTTAAGTGACCTTCATCATTTAAATTCTATCTTAATCATTATCTGATTCTTGAATGATTTAAACAAATCACAATTTTCGTTTTAAATTTTGTAAATATTCAATAAATATTTTTGATAAGTTTTACTTAAATTATCGTTGTAAATTAAATTAAATCTGTGAATTTTGTATTCTAAGAATTATTCATTTCTTTATTTTAGGCATATATGTATATATAAATGAGGATCAATAAAATTATAAATTTTAATTATAAGGATTATTGAATTTTTAAAAATAACATTAAGAGGAAATTATGAATGAAACTATCAAATTTAAATTAAAATGGATTTAAAAATATTTTTTGATTAAAATTATAATTTTTTCATCTTAATGGCATTTATTAACATTGGTAAATTTTTCATCTGATCAAAAGGTTGGCTCCTTTAATTTTGCGAATTTTATTCTATATTTATTGTGAAATTTACATTTATTAAAAGTATTATAGCTAAGGCCTTTTAATATCCCTTTTTCATGTACCTCGGTTATTTTTCTAATCTTAAAAAGTTTATAAAAGTTATTTGAAAATGATTTAAAGCGAGTTTATTGAAGAAATGATTGTGAGATTTTTCACAGATATTACATGTTTCAATACAGATATCAATGAGTTTTTCTGGCAAATAGAAAAGATGTATTGGTATTATATTGATGTGAGAAAAACAAAAGAACATACTTCAAAAAGTAGTATTTGAATAAAATAATTTTATTTTATACCTATTCAAAGTATTTTATTCAATTTCGAAAGATACGCGATTACATTAATACATATTTAAAGACCCACAGTCAGAAGAATTGGGTTGATGTACTGCCAGAAGTAGAATTTAGTTTGAACGCTTCTTTCCAGAAATCTTTAAAAATGAGTCCAGCTGAACTTGTTTTTGGGTTTAAGATTAATAGAGAGTGGAATGATAGCGAAAAGGTAGATGACAGAAAATATGTAGAAGCCAACGTATTAAAAAATCATGATAATGTACATTTTGATAATTTTAGGAACAACAAAAGGGTATTTAATGTACATGACGTTGTTTTAGTTAAATGAGAAGGCAGATCTAAGGATGACCATAGATATGAAGTAAAGAGCGACGATGTATCGTTTAACGATGAGTCGATGCTTGTTTTTATGCATCGTAAAAACCTTCATCGTTAAACAATGCATCGAAAGACTGCATCGTTAACGATGAAAAACCTTCATCATTAAACGATGCATCAAACGCCTGCATCGTTAAACAAGGCATCGAAAAATAACATTTGAATATAAAGCAGCTAAAGTCAAATCTAATTTTTTATTTGCTCATTGATATTTGATATTGTGCTACAATAATGGCAAAGAAAATTTACAAAAAAGAAAACAAGAAAATTTCAAATTTATTTTTGGAAAATTGAATCAAACTATAAAAGGCACATTATTCATTTTCTTCATTTGTCTTAAGTTCTCTTTTGAATAAACAAGTTTTTCAACTTTGGATGGTGAAAAATTTGTTCTTCTCTCACCACATATATTTCCAGCTGTGGAATACACTCGTTCAGAGCTGGAGGAAGCTACTGGAATTGCCAATAGTCTTGTTGGGAAGCGAGCAAGTTTCAGATAATTAAGTGATTGATTTTTCCAGTAACGAAGTATATCACCATTACCGACAATCGGTGTTGTTGCTAAATAGTTTTCTAATTCCGTCTTGATTTCGGCCATCAAGGAGGTCACCCCTTCTGGGTTATCTACCACTTTTCCAAAAGTTTGAACCTTCAAACTGATGGCAGACCTTATTATGTACGCAGTTGTTGTGCTTTTTAGTGGCTGTGTGTGTTAGTGTCTTGTTGTATGTCATCAATGGAGGATTGTGATGTGTGGGGTGAGGGGGTGTTCTTAAGTCCGGCCTTGCACATGTTGAACACAACTTCCTGCAGGGTTACTTTTGTCATGTGGTACCTTTGCCCAATGCCATTTAATGTTGATCCTTTGTAACGTGGATCCAACATGTTTTCATATGCGTATTCTGAAACTTGAGCTCCACATTCGGTAAATCTGTCATTCATTTCCAACAAGTAATGATTAACGACTTCTTTCATCATGGGATTGGGTGAATCATGTGATATTGACTGCAATTAGACTTCTAGATCAAAGAGCTTCGGAATGATATGGAATATAGAGACCTCGTTCTTTGCATTTAAAGTGGGAGAGTTCTTCAAATTTTTTCAACAGTTCAATCATTGCCTTCAATTGTTCGATCTCCTCTTCATTTGGTAGTTTTTTGACTAGATTTTGCGAAACATTTTTTTCTGCAACAATTTTGATGGCAGGCAGTAGCTCACTGATAGATTGTAATTGATAAAGGTCACTGTTCCATCTGGTTGAGCAACTTTGAACTATTTTTGTAATTGTGATATCTGAATTTGTCGATGCTTCGGCAATAAGTGAATCCTTTGACTTCTGAGAATGATTGAAGAAGCTAACCAGCCTGTAAAAGCAGCGAATTTTACAATAGTTCAATTAATATATTATATTCGCTGCTTTTACAATATATTATATTTTTTTACAATATAAAAATAAATTATCAAATAAAAAAACAAATAAACAAAGCGACGAACTGTTTAATAAAAAAATAAACGTACATTACAACATGGGGTCCAAAGAAATATCCTTGTTAAGACATAATCATTTATATCCAAATTTATTTGATCAATTTTGTTATTGATCTTTTTTGATCTTTATTATCTCTATAAATAAAGTACATGGTGGAATCAAATCGTCTTTTATTTTACCAACGATTCCAATCCCTTATCGTGATTACTTCGATAAAAATGAATAAATAATATAATTAGTATTTTCATAATGTCAATAATAACTTTGCTTTTCAATCATTTGCCTTATATAAGAGAATCATAAAATTGTAATTGGTTGATTTTGTTTGATTATGGCGAAATTTCGCTCACATGGGCAAAAACTAAAAACAAACAAACATGGTCGCAAACACAACACACCTCACTTTCAAGAAAGCTTATATACAAACACCGCTTAAAGAAGATCAAAGCTTTGTACAAAAAAACGAAAGCAACACAAAGGTCAAAAGACATACAAACAAAACAATCATGCAGTGTCAGTAAGTAGAGCACTACACAGCCCTGTCATCTTATCACTTAAATCCCTCCACAACTTACATTTTGATGCAGCACTTTGCACTATCAAATTTATCTTATGATCAACACACCAGAACACATCATTTATAACACAATCCTTTCCGGCTTTCTTCATGTTTGCTCCACCATCGCATATTATAGTTGTGCGCACATTTGGTCCCAATTTTAGGTCTTTAGTTATTGCTATCCAATCTTTTTGCGATTTCTCCCAATGAATTTTTGCCAGCAAAATGTTATAAGGTGACTAAGAAACGCTTCATTTGAAAATCTGAATCAATGTAGTGTACAGCCATAGCAATGTATGCTGCGTTGGTGGTCTTTTTGGTCCACAGATCAGACGTGAATTATTTTCCATCCAGATGAGGTTTGTTTTCATTTAATTTGTTGTCAACTGTTGCCTTAATTGCATTGTATAAAATCGGAATTTTAGTACGAGAAATGGTCCTTGAAGAAATTGGCTTGTACTGCCCTTTAGTACATACTTTCACAAAGTATATAAACTCATCGTTATCAACTATATTAAAATGCAACATGGTACTTGTTATCCACTGAATCATTGCAGTGACAACTTCCTTCTGTTGATCGTCATTCTTAGACCATGGTCTTTAGCTGTATACTCGCTTTGTTGTTATTTTTTCACAGTACATTTTGTCTTTTCTTAACCTCTTTCAGGATGAGGTCGTGATAGTGGCTGCTCTTGATGCTCCATCACCAGAAGAGGTTCCCACTTTAAAGTCATTTTCAGAGCCAGAGTTCGTATCGACAGTTCCAACTGTTGATTTTGCTTTCGCTCTGGCCTCCCTTGCTTCTAGTGTTTCAAAGATGGTCTTATGCTTTGTCCTCAGATGACCTCTTATCCTTGTTGTACTCCTACTGGGCACCTTGTAATGCTCACCACACTCAATGCAGCTAGCCCTATTTTCATTATTCATTGTGAAGTAATCCCAAATTAAGGAAATTTTCGGCATCTAGAAGAAAAAAAATTTAATTTAACTAGAAATAAAACTTCATTAAATATTATTTAAACAAATAATATTATTACTTAGAAATTGTTTTATAATATAATTTTTTTAAGATCAAAATAATTTTTTTTCTAGTAAATTTCACCACCGAATATTGTGAAAACTAATAAATAAACTAGTAAATTAGTATATAATGTTTATATATTAGTTGAAATAATATTAATTATTATTAATTTATTAATTTTAAAATAAAGTATCTTTGCTTTAAATATAAAAAAATAATATAAATATTTATAATAATTAAAAACCAATAAATAGATTTAATAAAAAAATAAATAATAATTTCATAGAAACGTTAAATTTATTGTGAAAACTAATAAATAAACTAGTAAATTAGTATGTAATGTATATATATTAATTGAAATAATATTAATAATTATTAATTTATTAATTTTAAAATAAAATATGTATGTTTTAAATATAAAAAATTAATATAAATATTTATAATATAATAAAACTTTTGGACCAAATTAAAATATAACTTTCCTTAAAAAAAGGAATAAATGAAAACTACTGAAACTAGAATTTTACTCGAAAGTTCCTCGAAAATATTTGTTTAAAAAACTAAAATTGTAGTAATTATATTGTTGAGTTATTATATATGTGAATAAAGGTGTGATTTCATTATATGTTAGATAAAAAGGTGTGTAGTCTTTCGATGCATCGAAAACGATACATTGACCATATTTAACGATGTACGATACGATGTGTCGCTCCCTAATATGAAGGAACTTTTACGATAATAAAAAATACATAATATGAGCTTCTTATTATAGAAACTTTTTAGTATCGAAATTCTATTTTAATTAAATTTAATATTTAAAATAACTTTTATGGGTCTTTAAATTTCTTATCCATTTTATCGCTTTTATGTTTGTTTTAATAATATGCAGGGAAATATTGATTAACACATTTGCAGCCTAATACATTATTGATTAGAACATGTTCAGTATTGATTAGCACATGTGTAGATGAGTGCACTTTTAATTTTTACATTTTTTTTCTGTAATTTTAGTGGTTTTTACATGTTTTCGATGATTTTAAGGTGTTTTTTAAGGTTTTTTTCGTGGTTTTAATGATAACAGTGATGGTTTCTAAGGTGTTTTAGATTGTTTTTTATATATAACATTAAAACGTTATGCATCATGGTTACGGTAACCATAGTACTTTGATGGTTAATGTCTAGGCTCAGCTACTTTAGCAGATCATGTACATGTTATGTATAATGTATATGCACGTTTTAATTACTATAGGAGTTTTATACATGTAGATTTTACATGTAAAATAAAAGGTTATGTATCTTTGTTACGGTGACCATGGTACTTGTGATTATACTTTTGTACATTGTGAGATTCATGAGGTATTGTTTGATGGTCAATAACACACATATATCATAGAAGTTTCATATATATACGAAATAATCCATTTTTTGAGCACTTTTTTGAGAATTTCAGAAATGTTCGAAAAAATCAATTTATCAGCACTTTTTTGAAAATGTTGATGTGGAATCTGAATGTAATTATATGGGTTACTATTCAAGTACAACAGCACTTTTTTGATATTCTGCTTCCTTATACCTTTAAAATCGATGTACATTTTGTGTAAATTTGCACATAATGTTAATTATAGGGAAAAATAATCAATATGTGAAATTTCTAATTGCACATTCAGATAAAGAATCAAAATGTAAATCAAACACATGATATCGATTTTTGACACTAGCACTTTAAAAAAAATTTATGTATTGATTTTGCACTTTTGCACATGTGCAACTTAAAAAGCACTGTGATAGTACATTAGAAATGTGCGACACAATGTGCACTATAGATTAGCACTTTCAAAATATCGATTAGCACATTTTTGCACTGTGCAGCGATCGATTAGCAATTTTTACCTTGGTTGCTATGGAAAAGGTGACGGCTACGATGGATATCGTAACCGTTACCATGGTTACAACCGCCTTGCATCACTGTATCCGTTACTGATGAGGAAAGTCTCTTGATTGCCATTGCTATGGTAACTAAGACCGTTACCAAGTGAACCGGAACCGTTGCTGCCTAAGCTAGGGTGTTCGGAACCGTTGCTAGGGTACTGGAAACCAATCAGAAGCGTTCCCAAGTGAACCGGAACCGTTTCTATGGTAACCGGACCGTTGCCATGGCAAAAGGTAACACCCCGGGGGGTCTTGTGGGCAGAATGCCCATTTTTCCCTTACTATTGCAATTAATTGGAGGTAAACAATCAATTATTGCAATTGTTTCAATTAATTGCAATTAATTGCAAACATTTATAATTTATAATTAGTAAAATAAAAATCTTAAAGTTCCTAAATAATTCAAAAGAACGAGGAAAAATTTAATTTATTCCATAGCCTTATCTACGACACTCTCATTCCACAGATCTTTGTTTTGATTTAAATATATAATTTCTTCCAACGTTGAGTTATCTAAACTCTTTCTGTTGTCACAATATATTCTTTCAGCCAAACTAAATAAGCGTTCGATGTCGGGGGTATAAAAGTTAGATCAATGTATTTTGACGGATTATTGATGGTAGTAGAGGCTCCACAAATATGTGGATTTTTATCGAAAGACAGAATAGCAGGAATCGTCGATTCGTTCTTTTCCAACTTCTTTAGGGAAAGTCTTTCTTCAACAGTCAAATCATTTTCTATATCATTAACAACTTTGACAACTGAATTCTCAAAGACAGGTGAATGGACAATTTTAGCATCCGATCCAAGATATTGTTTCATGGCTGGATGTGTAATGATAACCCGATCAAAGCAATTTCTTGCATCTAATAAAGTCAATGAAGGGCTCTGCAGATAAACAGTTAACTGGTTCAATAAATTTAGCTCGTTCATTACAGTTTTAATTTGCAGTATTTGGACACAATTTGGCATCAATAAGGCAAAATAGGAATCAGTGATATCAAGATACTCCTGAATTTCAAAGAATCTTTCCAGCATATTGAAACAACTTGATCAGCGTGTCAAATTTTTCGAAATTGGTCGTAACGGCGTTCGTAGTCTGAGTTTTGCCATTTTCAAAGGCGTCGATAATTTCATCATTAGCTGGTTTATTATTTGTATTTCTAGAAAACCTTGAATATACTTCTCGACGGCCAGATTTAATTTGTGGCTTGCACATCCAATTAATGGAAGTCCAAGAAGATTTGAAAGTGATCTATTGATTGCACAGTTATCACCAACAAGACAAATGACGTTCTCTATGAACTTGTTCATCGACTCCAGCAATGCGATGACCGTATCTGCATAATTAGTGGATATCCAATTGCTTTCATCAAGTAAAGTTCCAAAGCTTAAAAGAATTGTTCCTTTTTTGAACTCCAAATCATTGAAAATGGCATAAATCGCCACGAAATGAAAGGGGTTTTCCGTCCAAGCATCTAAACACAAACAAAAACTCTGAGGTAGCAACTCCATAACTTGTTCAAATGCTAATCTGTATGTCTTTGAAATTGCAAATTTCAAGGTCTTTCTGCAAACCGGCTTTAGAGTTGTAAATTCCAATTCTATTTGGTTCTCTACAATGCTTAAAGACTGGCAACTCAAGACGACTTTTTTCTTCCATCCATATATATTTGAAGATTTCGGACGAAGATACTTTTCAAATGTGCATTGTGCCCTTTGCTTTGTGACCCAATCCGGATGCACATTGTTGATGTGATTCCTCAAGTTGATAAAGCTGGATTTTTCTATTTGTCAAATGGGATTTTTTGATATCGGGCACAGTAGGCACTTCCATCTATCCTGCTCCCCCACGGCTCTCGATTTTTAAAAAAAATTTTGTATTTCAGTCTTGCTAATAATTGGATTGGTCATTTGAGTTGTGGATTTAAATTAATAAATAATAAATGACCTTTAAAATGTACAATATTGAAACAAAATAATTGTTATTTTAATAATTATATTAGGTTGGTAGAAAAATAATGGCGGTTTTTGAGCTTTAATCTTTGTTTATCTATTGGGTGTACAACTAATTAATTTCGTATTTTTTTGTTAAAAAACCATTTATTTAAGTATAAAAGGGAAAAAATATTTTATTCAAAATATTGTCCATCGGAAAGCGGCAACTTTTTCCCATCTGTCAGGCAATTTATGGATTCCATCCGAAAAAAACTTCTCATCTTCTGCGCCGAGAAAGTCATCAAGCCATTTTTTAATACCTTCAACATTGGTGAACCGTATTCCAGAAAGGTGATTCTGCATCGACCGAAACAAGTGGTAATCA
>MQRK01222282.1:0-10473 GCA_001938485.1 Girardia tigrina | reverse complement strand
ATTTTGTTTTAATTTATTACTTTACCGTCAATTCGAAATGGAAAATCAAAATGAGCATATTCGTCATGTTTTGTTGCATTATTTTCGCAAAGGGAAAACCGCTGTGCAAGCTCATAAGAAGATATTTTTTGTACTCCTTAAAACTTCGACAGTGTCAATACTGGTTTTCTAAATTTCGTTCTGAAAAATTTCATCTGAAAGATGCACCACGTTCCGGTCGACCAGTTGAAGTTGATGGCGACAAAATAGCAGCACTGATCAAATCTAATCGACAAGAGAAGTTGCAGAGACTCTGGAAATATCAAAATCAAGTGTTGGAAGTCATTTAAAAAAACTTGGATTCGTCAGTAAACTTGATATGTAGTTACCACATGAACTGAAAGAAATTCATTTGGTGAAACGTACAGACATTTGCGATTCCCTTTTGAAGCAAGAACAAAGTGATCCATTTTGAAGGGCTTGATTACGGGTGAAGAAAAATTGATTGTTTACAACAATGTGGAACGCCGACGATCATGGACAAAACGTGGTGAGCCTGCCAAAACGATCTCATAAGCAGAAATTCAACAAAAGAAGGTTATGCTTTCCGTCAGGCGGGATTTTAAAGGAATTGTGTTTTTTGAACTCCTTCCGATGAATGAAACCATCAATTCAGACAGATATTGTGGTTAGCTGGAGCAATTTGTCCATTCAATTCAACAGGAACGTCGTGAATTGGCAAATCGAAAAGGAGTTGTAATTCAGCATGATAACGCAAGACCGCATACAAATTTGACCTCTCGCCAGAAACTCTTATCACTGGGTTGGGAGGTATAGCGGCACCGACCGTTTTCTCCAGACTTGGCCCCATCGGATTTTCACTTATTTAGATCACTGCAGAATTCCCTAAACAGAAAAACATTCGCCAGTTATGATGACATCAAATCGTTCCTAGACGGCTTTTTTGCTGACAAAGGCAAAGGTTTTTATGAATCAGGATTAATGAAGCTACCGGAAAGGTGGAAGAAAGTGATTGAAAATAATGGACAGTATATCGTGTAAAAATATTTGTGCATCCATGTGATTTTTTTGATAATAAATATTTTAGTAAAAAACGCAATGACTTTTTTGTCAACCAAATACAAATATTAAATTTCTGTTTCATTATTTGACCCATGGAATGAAAAAGAATAATATTATGTATTGTTAAAGTAGATAAAGTAGATACACAATTTAATGATTACTGAAGATGGGGATTTATGAATGATAAAATCTTTTGATAAAAAAATCAATGTACAAATACCATCTTCAATTGTATTAATCGATTTTAATTTATGTGTGCAATATTTTCGAATGGTATGTTGTGTTTGGTTTGTTGTTTTAGTATTGTTTCTCCCAACCAGATGGAAGATTGATATTTTGAATGTTCATACCCGTGGATTATTCGGACAATTTTAAAATGTAAATAACAACTTTAAAATTGAATTAATATATTTTAATTAATATATAATTATATTTTATTAGTATAGAATAGAAATAGAATTAAATTTATCAATCAAAGGCGATGACTAGCTACGTAAGTTTTTTGGAGAATTGTCCTGGACGCATTTCGAGATGTGATGTCGATAAATGACAATCAGATTAGTGATCTTAATAATCATGATCGCATAATTTAATACAAAAGTGTTGATTTATTATTGTTAGTTGTGTCTGATGATGACAATATCTCCATACAGTATGATCGGGGTTATTTGATTTGTATTAATTATAGTTATTAATTAATATAATTATTCATTATTATATAATTAATTATCATTTCAATTTTAATTGTATTTGTATTTTTCTTTTAATTTAAATTTTAATGATAACAAAATTGAAAATTAATTCTAATGAATAATTGTTACTCTCTAAAGTCAAAATGATTAACATTAAATGTTTTTATTTTAAATCAACGCATTTAACATTAAACCTTCATTGATACCTTTCAAAATATTATGTAATTTATCTCTCAAACAATACCTAATATTTACCCAGCCTCCATTGTAGCCAAAAGCTGTGTTTCCAGTCCAGGTACACGCGTATTTTAGACATCCTTCGCTCCACCCATTCAAACAACAATTAACAAAACACACTAAATAAAACAAACTAATTGTTTTCAAATAGCCTTATTTACACGTTGTTATTGATATGTCTCTCTCTGCGATACTGTCCATACGGCGAGGGTGGGTTAATCAAATGTGTATTTAAGTGCTTTATTACACCATTAAACTTGGGTAAACATATTTAATTTGGAATGTAAACCAATTAGAATCAGAACTACTATTTCAAATATACACAATCAGACAATGGGAATCTGAGTGTTCTGTCGAATTAAAAATTCTTTTCTCATGTTAATGAGATCTTGTTCTTAACCATGGGTTTTCAGTTCACCTTTGATCTAAGCTTCGATAGAATTGTGTAGAATAAACAATAAATCCAATCGGATGTGAGACAAAAAATTGAAGTTGTTTGCATCAATTTTGTTTTTTTGTAATAAAAATATATTCAAAATATTATATGAGTCAATAAATATATTTAATTACTGAATTTTTGGTTTTAAATAATTAGTTTTTTTTTAAATTAAATAGAATTTTATTGAAAATATTGGTCGAACAATTCAGTTTTTATGTGGACTACTTGTGACTCTAGTACTATGGAAAAATACCAAGAAAGGTATACGGGATCTACAAGTTTGTAAATCAAGGTGGTTATTTGGTTGAATTTGATGTTGGATTTATATTTTTAAAATAAATAATCCAAAAATTATGAATATTATATTATTTTCACATAATTGGTAAATTGAGAGACTAAATTATTTTAATTTACAATGAGTAGTTTTTGCGTTATATATTCATTTATTCATTAACTTGTCAAGTATGACATTTGTAGGCATGATTACAATAAATTCAAATAGTTATCATTTGACAATGACTTTAGATTTTGTTGGTGAGGTTTTTGTTTGATTGCTTCATTTCTTGGCTATTAAACACATCAATAAAAATTAATTTAAATTATTGATAGCTTGTTTTAATAATCAGTATTTTAAAAATAGAAAAGGCAGAAATTCGAAGTATTCTAAAGTACGACTTTCTATGTGGAATCTCAGCATCAGAAACCATGCGAAACATCAACAGCTAATTTTAACTTCTATAATAAATCTCGGGGTCACCCAGGAACGCAGATAGACAATGACGAACTGAAGGTAACTGTGAAAAGGGATCCATCACAAAGGAAAAAATATTGAATCACTTGCCTCAAATTGGTAAAGGGGTTTCCACCTGAATTGAATGAAAAGCAGATGATCCTTTCTCGTTATAAATATCATCAATGTTTAAATCGAATCATCAATTGTGATGAAAAGTGATGAAAAGATTCAATGGGATAATCGCAAACATTCATCAAGCTGGGTGGACACTAATAAATCACCAAAACGCAGTTCAAAGCACAACATTCATCAAAAGAAGCTGAGGGTGAGTGTTTCGTAGTTCGTTGATCGCTGTAGATTTTTACTGCAATTGGGAGATATGATGCGGAAACTCAAAGAAAACTGCCGCGTTTGGTAAACAGATCAATTCCCATATTGTTCCACGACAATGCAAAACCACATACTGCACTTAAGACCGCGAAAATACTACAGGAACTTCAATTGGAACTTCCTTCATCTTTCTCCATATTCTCCAGACCTAACCCGAACTGACTACCATCTCATCCTCAATTTGAACAACTTTTTGATAAGAAAAAATTCAATTCCGAAAATTCTGTAAAATGGCCTTCCAGAAAATTATATATTCTCGCCCACCATATTTTTATTAAAAAAAAGTGTAAAAGTGTACCGATAATATGGATATATACTTTGATTATCAATAAAATTTTACTTTAGTTCTAAACCTTTCCTACTTTACGACCTAATATGTATCCATGTTTATATGATGCAGCATATAAACTGGGTACCTTAATGTTTTTAAAGAACTATCGTTTATCTTCTTAATCATGAATATATTATCAAAGGAATACGATAAATTACATATTTTATAAAGGTTTAAAAATATTTTTTTATTATAGTGTCTTGTCAAGAGCACCGGATTTAATTTTAAAACAAAAACACATTTGTTCTTTCAATTAAGCAAACATTTTTATTTCAATATAAAGAATAAAAGTTACGATTAAAAGCGAAATACAGCTCAACAAGAAAGCTCTGGCACATGGTTATTATTTGGTTGAAATTTTCAATAATTTTTTCGTACAAATAAGGCTGTGCATCACCAATCGTTTCGTTCAACTGTTTCAGGCTTCTTTGAATACACCTTTTCCTTCACACATGGTCAAAACAATTTCATTGGTGTTAGATAGCACTATCTTGGTGGTCAATATTGATTGCAAATCTAGAAATAACACAGCCCGGAAACCCTAGTAATACCATTGTTTCACATGGTATGTGGCGAGTCGCCACACGTCTCCTCAACATGATTTAAATCCAATTCGGACCACAAAAATTTTGTTAAAATTTCGCGATACCAAACACCACTAACAGTTTGCGCATTTCTGGCTGCTTTTTCCAAGAAATATTCCGCCAACCAAAAATACCACCAAGCGGTTACTCGTGTTGGATACATTGGTTGATTTGAGTTTATAAATCAGTAACATTATAACTAACAAATACAATTGCTGAAGATTGAAAAGTAATTTACAAAACATGTCAGATAATCGATTTCTTAAAAAACCTTTTACAAAATTATTATGTGGATAAATACCCACCCCCGAAAAATGCTTAAATTTAAAATGCAAACTCCAAAATAATTTATATTTAGCAAATTTAAAAAAATCTCCCCTCTCAAAGTATTTAAAAAAATAAGAAATACAGGATACATTGTGTAATATTATATACCCCGAAACATTTATTTCTGCGTACGCGTCCTGTATGGAATTGGCTAATGAATCCATACTTTATGAACATTAATAAATGTAATACATTTACTATGTTTAAAGAGTTTATTAAATTCTTGCTAATAAATTATTGTCAAGTTACAATGTTTATATATCCAAAAATTTACTTTAAAACAAGTGCAAATAAAAAAGTAGACATGGAGACATCAACTTCAAAATTATAGTGACACAAGATTAATATTTGTACAATAATATATTTCGTAAACGGTATCTTCGAAGTCTTGTTTATAGTTTCCTTCTGGGAAATGTCGTTTTATTCTTGTGACAAAATAAACTATTAATTATAGTTAATCTCCTTTTTTCAAAAATGGATTAAATATATACAAAATATGTTATCACAATATTATAATACTTTTTTGAAGAAGACAACCTGTCCATAGAATGCTTAGAAACGTTGATCTATGTTAGATGAGTACAATTTGTGATGATAAACTTTCACGATCAAATATTTTACCAAAGATCGTTAAGAGACAATTTACTTTATTTTTTTTAGTATTTTATGTAATAATAATATTATTTGAATAATGTTTCTACTGACGAAGTGTAATGTTAGAAAATCGTCTTATGATTATTATTTACCTATTTAGCAATTAACCTTTAGTAAACATATAGTAGTTTTTTAACAGGTTTAATTCGAATCAAAACTTTTTAATAATCTATTAATAAATAAGTATTATATTAATCAATTTTGTCTTCTTTCGTATATTTATTTTTCAATTTATGAAAATATTTCATTGAAACATTTGGAAGAAGATCGTCAACCTTATATTATAAACTCTCAGCATTCAGAGAAGTAACGTAAGCTATTCTTAAGCAAAACAAGTACATTGGAAAATAATAATGAAAGGAAGAATAAGAAAAAGAATAACAATAATAATAATTATTATTATAAATACACATATAATGTAATGTGACATATTAATAATAATAATAATAGTAATAATAATTTTAGTGATACTCGGTAATATTTAATTGAAACAATAATGTTGATTATTTTTGTTCATTTCTTAACTTATTTATGCGATAATTTATAAAAAAAATCAAAATCAGTTTTTATGAGATAAGTTGTTACATTTTTAATAAAAGTACATCAAATAATTATTATTTTCTTACCACTTAGAGTTATTTTTTTGTCGGGAGTGTTACGAATAGCCATAGCAATTAATGCTATATATGAATAAGGGGGCTTTTCAAGGTGCATCATTGTCGGATTCCAAGGAAACGGATTTAATAAACTGAAATTCAATCCGAGTAGTCGAGAAGGCATAAGGTTCATTAATTCCATCATCATAATCGATGAAGTGGAGGATGTATTGATCGAACAAGAGTTATTTGCTTCTTCAGAAGGACCATTTAAACATCGAGTAAAACTTTCCATGATTCACGAACTTATCATTAAAAAATTAAGTTAATATAAATGCATTTTTATCTTCAATTTAAAGTTTGAAAACTTTATTTTCATTGGTCAATAAAGAACCAATCAGAATTCAAATTTCAGCGCTCTTTTTTTATGTTCAAGTTATTGATTTAAATCTCTTTTGATTTGTTTAAAATTAGAGGAAAAAATTATTTTTCTTTTAATATTACTAATATATTTCGATATAGAAATATTAGGTTTTTAAAAATAAAGAAGTTGTAAATTATTCTAGGTACGTGTATTCTACTAAGTAGTAAGTGGTACTGAAGGATAAAGGGTGCTTAATGGATCTGTCTTGAACCAGTTTCTCTTTTCGGAATGAAAGTTTTTAAGAAGAATCTATATACAATACTATGGAGACCCAAAAAGTAGTTAGACATCTGTGAGCTATGGAGATCCCGGCCCATATTACAATTTGCAATCTAAACAGTTAATTTATAATTTCCATTTAACTGACAGTCTCCAAGCCCCTAGTAATGTTGATATGTTTTAAAACAACCTTATGGACTATGAATTAAAAATAACTTACCATTATGAAAACTCATAGACATAAACTACCACTATATTTAAAGAGAAAAGAGACATAAATTAACATAATAACTAGATTAGGCCCGTAAGCAGTCAAACCTTTAGGGTGCGGAAAAAACATTGAAAGTTCTTCCCCGAAAATTTTATTGTTATGAAATCATAAAAAATATCTTGAAAATCCATTTTCTGTAACACATAATTTTCAATGGCGAGCAAATTCGAAATTGCTTAACTCTTTTCATTTCGTTATCGATCAAAAATAAATAAAAAGCAAATTTGATACAGAAAATTTTTATCTAAATGAAAATTATGAAAAAATGAAAATTTATTTTATTTTTAATTTTTAATAATAACTTTTTTGAATGATTTTCGATCTTTTTTGAAAAAATAAATATTAGTTTAAGCAGAAATTTATTTATCTCAATCTTTGAAAAACATTGAAATTAAAGAATATAAAAATGATTATAAATATTTTATTATTTGAAACTGTCGTTGCAAAAGAAATAAAACTCGATCCTACAAAAAAGATTAAAAGTTTTCATCATGGGCAACGTTAGTCATGGGTCATATATATACAAGGAATAAAATAAGAGAGCAAGACAATCACATACCGACAAAATACATTTTGTTTTGAATTTCTTATTTTTTCCGAATCGTTTACAAAATTATTGATATTACATGATGGCTAGAATTCACGACATGTTTTGTTCTTATCAGCACACCATTAAGGGAATCGTCCATTAAATTGAACAAATTTTAAACATTAAAATTAAATGATTAGTCCGTATCAAACACAGAAAATTTGTCAGAATTCTGACTGAGTATAAATATCATAACGTCAAATACTAAAAAGTAATTTTTTTCTTAAAATAGTATAAATATATGTTTGCGAATAATATTAAATTGTACGAATGATTGAAAAAATTAAAATAAATTTATAAAATATTTTTTAATTATTTTAAAATATTTTTTAATTTTCACAAATATTTTTTTAAAAACAATGATAAATATTTATTCATATATTTTTAATATTTTGTCTCCGACTTTTACCAATTTGTAATCAAATAATTTGATTAAATTATCAAACCTATTCTAAAAATTAATTTTTAAATTGTAAAAAATGTTTTGAAAATTATTTGAATTATTTTTTAATTTTCTAAAATATATTAAAAACAAATTTTTAAATAATAAAAAATACTTTATTATTTTCCCTCATCTTTATTGTCATAATTTTTAGAATAATTTAATATTCATTGTTAGGTTTATATTTTCATTATTTTTCCAAATAATTTTTTTTGTATATTTTTGAATGTAAATTAAATTATTTTAAACCCGATTAACAAATTCGATATTTTCAACAATTCAATCGATTTTGGATTCGAAATTTCGGGTTTACAACTTGAACTAGTTATTTGGTCAAGCCATTTTGGGTGACTTAATGACCGGTCAGTTAAGAACAACATTTTAATATGTATATCAGTGGGATGCAACTGTCAGACAACAGAGGAATCTCTTTACTATTCTACCTTACTCTAATTTTTCTGACAAAATAATTTGGTGTTGATTACTAATATAATAACCTGGTTTTCGGAAATTTGTTTTCGTTCCTTTAACTACCAAAAAGCTGTTTTTAAAATAAGCAAACTATGAAAAGGAGTGAAATACTATGGTTCAAAAAATCAATATTTTTTATTGAAAATTCCTTATGATAGAGATATAATCAAATAAACTTTTAATTAATAAGGAATACAAAAATATATTTATCACGAAATAATACCAAAAATTTATAAAGTTATGACAAAGTAAAACTCTATCATATTAGCAAAAATGCCTTTCTGAATTGAAGAAATAGAGCAACTGTGTTACTTTTTTCAATAGAAGTCTACAAGATATATATATATATATATATTGAAGGTTATAATTATGGATTTAGATTCAATGTTTTTAAGAATTTATTTAATTCTTGTAAATATATCTCCTCACAAAAGATTTGTAAAGATGTAAATTAAGATGTAAAACATTAATGCAAAACTTTTTGAATTTTACAAAGCTGTGCTGATGTAAACGACATTGCAGAAATAACACCATGGAAAAAGAGTTGAATATATTGGAAGTAATTTGATTCTCCAGATATCAATTTCATTTCTTTATAAAACGGTTACACATAGACACACACACACACACATATATATATATATATATATATATATATATATATATAGGGTGGCCGGTCGTTTTGACTAAGATAGTTTCCATTAAGGTCGTTTTGAAAAACTAATATGGTTTTTATTCTGACTGTTTTTAGAACAATATTTTTTGTAATTTTTTTTTAAAACTAAGTTTTTATTATTTTAATTATTCATTGATTATTTTTTAAGATAAAATTAAAATTTTTATATTAATTTTTAAAAACTATATCTGGAAAATATTATCTTATTTTGGTAGACATTTTTCAAGTTTTAGATTTTGTTAGATTTTTTGACATAGCAAGTGAAAACAGTCCAGACCTCAATTCTATCGAAAAGTTATGGAATTTTTTGAAAAAAAGACTCTCAGGCGTCCAAAAATTTTTACTGAGCTGCAAAATGCAATCCAATCATGATGACATTTGAATCACTATGACATCTGAAAACTCTTGGAAATTACTTTTCCCAAAGTGGGCAGCTGTCAACATTCCGGCCCATGAGAATGCGGCTGCAAAGGCCAATCGATCATTTTTGCCCATTTTTGTAATATGTTTATACCGACTTTATCAATATAAGGGGTCTTCATTAATTCCTGAAAACTACTTTCATAATACAATTTCGTTTACATATTATCATTACACAGTTGACAGTTAGGAAGTAAAAATAACCCGGAAAAAAGCAAAGTAACAAATATGATTCCACAATTCTAAAAAGCCAAAGAAAAGTATCTGGCATCCATCACAACGATAAAAAGTATGATCGAAATGTTCCCAAGCAGCGTTTCTCCAAATATGTCAAACTATGACATCACATGGAACATCACACTATAATCAGTGATTCGTCCATTTAAAATGTGTGCCACATGTATTGGTACATTGACAACTATGAATTGTATTTGTTTCATAGTTTGACGTTTCCGAATGACTGTCTAAGTCAGTTTCTGTTTGAACTCCAGTACCACAAATATTACAGATATTACAATCTAATACAGATATTATAATTTGGGAAACCAACAAACCACTTGGTCTATCGATACTTGAGGCTTCGATAACTTATTTAGACACGTAAACTTGTTAAGCATCCTTGGAGTATGAATTACAAACGATTGAGTAACATTTTTTTATCAACGAAGTTTTTTCTGAAATATTCTATACGGAATTTATTCCTACTTGAAATGAATAAAACGAGTCTTTCTTTGGTAATACCTTCAGGAAGATTGTCTTCAATGAAGCATTGATATTTGATGTTTTGCAGTACCGAATTCGCAACCATTCAAAATCTGGCACTTGTGAAACTTAATGATGATGAAAACGATTTTAGCAAATTTGTTTGACTTTTAGTGCAGTTTTAGACAGACAGAGAATTAGATTCATCTGAACT
>MQRK01222278.1:53316-73854 GCA_001938485.1 Girardia tigrina | reverse complement strand
AAAAAAATGGTAAAAAAATTTTTTTTTCGTTAAGTTTTGAAAAAAAAAATTAATTTTTTTTTGTATAAAATTACATGATTTATTAAAGGCTTCGAGGGCCAAAGAATTTAAGCTGGCGGGCCAGATTTAGCCCGCGGGCTGTAGTTTGGGCATCGCTGTTGTACGTCTAAGATGTCGACTAAGATATCCGCAACAGACCGAGTAGCAAAGTTTGGAAAAGATACATTTCAGTGATGGAAAAATTCCCTTCTACCAATTTTGGAACAAGGCTGTTGATCATATGCGACGTAGAACCATTAAAAATCATCTAAACAGCGCCAAGCCTAACGAAGCTATGCTGAAAAGGCTGATCATGCCGTGGTATGTCACTTCTTTTTCATATTCAACCAACTTGTTTAATCCTCTCTGAGATAGAAAAAATAAAAGGTATTTAAAAAATCTCTGTGGGACCTTTTATGACACATATTTTCAATATTTTCATTAATTTTTTTTAAATAGAAATGTCTCAAAATGTATATAATAGAATTGTAGAAACATTTATATTGTTATAATAATCTAACTAGATCATTATAGTTATATTTAAATAAGCTTCCGCTATCCAAAAAGCTCCCACTACTCCAAAAATTTAAGCATCACTCGTCATTCAGATACCCTGACCAATCGCAACATCACCTGCCATTCAGAAATCTTCCGAATATCATAACAGCTTCCACAATTTAACAACGAGAAAAGTTCGACAACAATGAATGAACTCTTAAAGTCCAAATCATGTAAACAAGTTCATTTACACCACTATCAAAACTCTCGTATCTTATTGCCAATTATTATTTCAAAAAAGGTATAAGAGCTGCAGAATCCCATAGAAAGACATTCAGTTTATGAATATGTCATTAGCACAACAAACTTGCAATCATTAATTTACATAACTCTATTTTCAAAATGGGCTGCACCTTTTAAGATGATCTGAAATTGAAGACCTTGATTGAAGGTGGCTAATATAGTACTGTTCATAACAAAAGTTAAATATTTGGGTTTCCGTGAATTTCAAAAAACGCATTTACCGCAGTTTAACAATATCCGAGGTAAACTAAAAAAAATCTAATCCAAAAAATCCATTTAAAAAACTAATGACTGGTGATAAAAACATATATCACATTTTATAACTTTCAATGCAAAACAGAAATGACCCAAATCTGTTGAATTAGCTTAAATTTCATTAAAAATGATATCACTAAAATAGGTTATGCTGTCCATGGGGTGAGATTACAAGGGTATTCCATATTTTTAAATCTTATGACCAAAAATGACAATTGAAACTTGTGTACACTATCATTGTCTATCAAAAATAAAAGGTTCATTGCAGAAAATGACGAATGGCCCCCAACTTAGGTCCCTCAACAGATATAAGTGGAACTTAGGAATTTATTTTTAAAAAATCTTCATATAAAAATATTTCAATTATAAAGTTTTGATTTTGGTCGTTAAACATATAATTTATTAAAATTTTAGACTTAACTTTGCCATTTTTTATTATTATAAAATTTTCATTTTTTTAAAAACTCTTCATTTAAAAAAATCATTCACAAAACTTGTCCTTTTTATATTATATATTTTTATAAAATTCGCATTTTTATAAAAATGTTCAAATAACAAAATTATCATTTTAGACTTTAATTTGAAATATTTTCAGCCTTAAAAGTTTCAAGTATTTTAATTTATATATTTTTTACAGATATTTTTTACTTTAAAATTTTTTCACTATATTTTAATGAATGAAATTTTTTAAAACATTTTGATAATTTTTCATTTTGAGAGATTTTAAATATTCAATTTAAAAACTTTATGAGAGCCCCAGAAATCCTAACATTGGGTATGTTGTTTCTTATTTAAATCTTGATGTTAAATAAATATTTTTAATATTGGAATTATTAAAACAAGATATAAATTCCAGCTCATTAGATATTACTACCACCAAATTTAGCAAAATCTATTTTCTGAATCTCCGGCTGCCGTTTTCCTTCTTACATCTAATGCTAAAATTTGAACTCAAACCTTATTTAAAGTAACGTTTTATATGACAAATAACTAATTTTAGTTTAAAGAAATTATCATTTCAGAAATAAATAGAATAAATATTTTATTATATAAATAAAGTCGAATTCAAATAAAAGCGTTTTAATATAAATATTTGTTGAGACCTTTTACCACGTTTTTGACATTTAGAAAAATAAATACAAAAGTTTTTTTTTCAATAAATTCTTTATATTTATTTAATAACAACTGTATACAAATAGTTTATTATTTGTTTTTATAATCATTACCCTACTCATTTTCTTTATAAGCATTTTCTATATTAGAAAATATTTTATTTCAATTATTATTATTATTATTATTGTAAGAGAGTGCCGTTGTTATTTTTTTAATTTTCAAAAATAAGAATTTTGGTTTTTAAAAATTTCGAATCATAATCGAAATTAAAAAAAATAATGGAAAATAGAATTAAAAAAAAGAAAATAAAAAAATGAAAATTTGTTTAAATAACAAATTTAACCTGTTGTAGATTAATAAATTTTGCAAGTCTTAATTTCTTTTTGATTTAGAATGGATGATAATTCCCAACTTAACATGGTGGCAGCGCTAACGGATTCAATCACGAACCGACTGATTCCCGACATGTTCCAGATCGGAGAAGACCTATAGAAAATTATTTCTCGCTGCAGAAGATATTTTGAAGCAGCCGAAATTAATCAAAAGAAATGGCAAACATGTATTTACTCCATGATACATGAATATCTCTTGGAAGCATATGAGATCACAGCTGGTAAAGCTGATAATTTTGAGGATCGGCTAAGACTAGCGTTTGAGAAGCCGAGAGCAGCCGCGACGGATTGGGAAAAACTGTTGAGTTATCGCAAAGGTTCTGATAACACACAGACTTTTTTAAAAAAAGTAGACCGGCTGGTAAAAAATGCGTTGTCGCATAGACTCGAGGAAGAAGATCTGAAAGCTCAAATGTTAATTCATTGATTTTATGATGAAGATGTTGTTCGTGAAATTAAATTACGGAAATTAAAGAGTGACAAGGAAATATCTGAGTTCGTTGCACTCGTGAAATAAACCACGAAAAGAAGAGCAGGATCAATGCTGTCCGAAGTTATCGAGATGTTGTTCAAAACAGCAGGGCTCCTGAGGTAACTAAAAAATTGGTAAATCAGAGTCAGCCGAGTAAACAACAACGGAAAAAACAACAACCAACCGAGTCTAAATGTTATACTTGTCATCAACCAGGACATTTCAGCCGAAATTGCCAACAAGGATGACCTGTGCAGTGTTGGAATTGTAAAAAGACTGGGCATATCAGTCGAAACTGTCCTAACAGACAGCCATTGGTTTGCTTCTTGTGTGGGAAGAAGGGACATAAGCGATCTCAATGTCCAGAGATACTCTGTGAAAAATGTGGCAGGAATGGGCATCTAGCAGAGGCATGTTTAGTGAACTCTAGCAGACAGAATAATGGTTACGACAATGGAAGATCGAGAATGCAGTACAATGATCGGAAATTTAAAATCAACACAATGAACGAAGATGAAGAACGCACATTTGATGATAATGAAGGAAAAACAATAAGACGTACCCAAACGAATTGGGGAGTTGGTGAGAGCCAAATGCTACTGATCTTAGACGATAATTCCCACGGATTCGGATGCGAGCTGGATGTGCGAACGATGAATAAGGTCTATTAAAATTATATAATATTATAAATTAGCTAAATTGATTAAAATAAAAAAAATCAATTACAAGAATAAAAATATTAAATAACTTAACTACGCCAGCATTCTGAATATCCGTTCAAACCATTTTTCCTAAACTTCGCACTGATCAAAGAACTAACTACCAACTATCCGAAAATAATTCAAACCAATTTCCTAATTGGAAAATACAATTATACAAATCCAAATACCAAGTCGATCACTCCCTATCACCAAAAAACGACATTTTTATTGTATTTCAGATAATCTACCTGATTATCAGAAAGAAGTTTATATTATTACCGAAATTAATTTGACTATTTATCATCAATTATTATACCCACCACATGTTGAAGATTATTTGTCAATCAATTAAAGTAATTATTTTTGATAATCCTCTCTCCAAGCTTTCTGTATAATTTTATATGTGAATACCTTTTGTGGTTGATTGATATTGTAATATAATTTGTTTGTTATTATTGTTATTATTTTATTTATTAATTATATGTAAAACTAGGCTCATTGATAGCTGAATTGCAGTTAACCTGTGAACCTAGTTTTACAACCTTGATTAAATTTCTCAAGAAATCTGTTTATTCTTTTGATATTGCTAAGGTACAAAATCCTTTCAACCAATAATTTAACTAATGTTATGATCATTATTGTAAAGTATATAATGATTAAGATAGTTATGAAGATTTTTTTGTGTAAAAAATCAGGTTAATTCTCATCTAAAATAAGTGACTTCAATATTCACAAGGCAAAGGTTTTAAACCTAAATGAAGATACTTTGATCCTTACTGCCGGTCGGCTGCTTGAGGCCGGTATTGAGTGAGTTACAAGTTTCTATTACTTAGCATCCATGATCTGCTCTACTGGAAACATAGATGCAAAAATTAAAGACACGAATAAAGAAGGGAACCCAAAAGATCCGGGACATGAAACCAGTACTAAGAAGCTTCATACTTACTCTCAGGAACAAAGGAAAGATTGTGAACGTCAGTACTTTCTTCGTAGTTTTTTTATGGATAACCACGAGATAAAACATCAAAAAACTAAAGATGCTTCAAAATCTAGGGACTAGATATATTGTAGATGTGAAGAAAATGGAAAAGATCCGTATGGACAAAATAGACTCCTGCTATTAAGAACACCAATATTAAAACCCCAATTTTCACAAATTTATTTTCATCAAAATTTGAATTGTCTTTGCTATCCTACAATAGACCGCAGGACACTACTCCTTACAGCCTTTACATCCAAAATAGTTGCTGACCTTAACACAACGGTATGTAAGTCCGTTGCTACGATTTGGTACAGCTTCGGACACTTTACACTAGAGACAAACTCTATTTTCCAAGGGACAACATTTGGAGGTAAACAACCACATTTTAGAAGCAATTGATCTCTTATTATTTTAGAGCCTGAGTACCCGCTGAGTTACCATGTATATATTATTTCAAACATCCGAAAAAATAATCCAATTTTAACTCATTGATCAGCTTATAAAATTTATGTAACTTTATTTTCTTTCTTCTTTAAGTTATTCTTCGATTTTATTGCATAATTGATAATATAATCATTTATTTAATTTATTTAATTTATAAGTTTACAGATTATAATACAAATTATTGTTATTATGATTACTATTATCATTATATTAGTGAATAAAATATTGAATTATTTCCTATGAACTCTTATAATATCTATGAGGAATTTCCTGGAGCTATTTTAAAATTGAATGAATTAAATTTTCCCAGTTATAATCGAGCGTGAGACCATTTAACGGTTTTTATCAAATTCAATTCATTTCCTCATTCCTTCCTTTAGCTATACATTCATCGCCTAAGTGGTTAATTCAGTTTTAATTTCTGTTATTTCTCTTTGAAGCTGTTGCTATTGTCCTTCTTTCGGAGTATTTAAGGTCTGATATTTGCAGGCAACTTTTTAGATTATTGTTTCCTGGTATATCGTTTTAAAATTTCTTTCAGAAGAAATTTTGACGATTGAAAACCTTAAATGATTAGATTATGAAAATTATATTTAATTGCAACAAAAAAAACTTTTAAGTAAATGTTACTGTCCTGACAATCCTAGGTGTTAAGAGAACTCACACGTTTTATAGAACATTTATTATATTCACATTTCTTATCATCTTTATGATGATCAATATTATTGCTTTCACTATAATCCATCACTCAATTTTCAATACCTCTCATTATAATCGGAACTATACTTGAGAAAATTATTTTAATAAAAAATATTTAATTTAAATTTTATTGGCTTAAATAAAATATTTCTATAGTCATTTTTAAACATTAATTTGATTTTAATTATTTAAAAAATTACAAAAATAAAATCAATAAAATTATTTAAAAGTTACAATAATAAAAATTAAAATTTGGATATTAAATCTAAATTTAAATAAATTAGTTTCATATTATAAGAATTAAAATATTGAGCATTCATGTGATTAGGAGAGGCACAATCCCAAATCAACACACAACATTTAAACATGCAAACACTACAAAAACACAATTACACACCCTATATTCCTCACACTCGAGTTGCCCCGAGAACCGGACGGTGGTAGCAGAGGCGCGCAAAGGATAATCTGAGCGCTTGGTATCATTGTGATGTTTTCTTATTTTTAAATAAATTTTATTTAAACTTTATATTATCCATTTATTGTTAGTTTTAATTACACATGTTAGTCGATATCTAAATTGAATTAACAATACAAATTCAAACTTGTTACCCTAAATTTATTTTGATGAAAACAAAACATAAAACATACGAGAATTAATTAAGAAATAATTGGAACCATATTTTATTAATTTTAAATAAGTTAATAAACATTGGAATGATAATTCTAAACAATAATTTGATAATAATAATTTATAATACTTATATTCTTCCTAAAAACACAATTCAAATTTTTGTTATTAATGTTGGTGAGTGGTAAAATTCTTTTATATTCTATGATTTGGAAAATATATAAATCAACCATTATTTTTAATACAGACAAATCATTACAAAAATTACAAAAAATAACAAAATCATATCGCATGATTCTCTCACAAAATTAATAAAACTTTTCATAAATTTAACCACTAGAACAGACAAAGTAAATATTAATATTTAATGAATCGAATCTCTTTAAATTTTATCCAAATGAAAAAATTTTATTTCATATAAACACACTCGAAAAATTTGTAATACTTGCAAATCGAGAAATATCGAGAAAATATGAACTGAAAATTACCACAATCAAATTTTATAAAATTGAACGTTCAAATGTTCGAAAAAAAATAAATTGTGAAAATTGAATTGAGCCAAAATCTCGTTCTGATTTGATCAGCCAATGAGAGCGAGTTATTCATCACCATCTCTCTGTACCGGCCAATAAACGACACAGATTATTTCAAAAGTGTTTCGGTAAGCGAAGAAGATAAATTCATTGCTGATATTTTTGCGGAGACTGTCAATTTCCACAAAATAAGCAGATGGTCGAAATATCTTTCATAAAGAAAAGAATTTATATTTCGTGTTATTATTTTAAATATATTTCGGTCGGACGAAACTAGTTTGGATAGTTTCAATTAATATTTACGGATTCAAAAACTTAACTATGTTCAATATGTACAAATTTTTTAATTTTGTGACCGATGAATCAAATTTGTTTGGTTGAATTGAATTGTCCAATGGAAAATGGCACAGTGTGTATAAATTGTAATATAAAATGATGTAGGTGTGTTTGGATGTAATTGATTGTTAGACTGTGTGTGTGTAAAATTGAAAAATGTAAATAAAGGGAATGATTGGTGGACGTGTGTTTGTTTCCTTGTAAAAAAATGTCAATTGTTTTCGTGAAAATAATTGTTTAAAAAACGATCAAAAAAATTTGAAATAAAATTTGGCGGGTTTCTAGTTTTTAATTGCGTGATTGAAATATAATCAAATTTTACAATGGATTATCAATGATATTACTGTTGAAGATCCTTAGGGTTATATTGATTGCAAAAACGTATAATTGCTTCCGGAAATTAATAAGGAAATTGTATAGAAAGAATCAAAAAAAGATTTCATTAATTTATTAAAGACAAAATTGAAACTTAGCGGTCATCAAATTTGTCGAGTTTACGAGATTTTTGGATTGAAATTTGTCAATAAATCTAATACGATATCAACAATAAAAATGGAGAATGAATGTTTATTTGTCAATTATGCGAGCGTACCCGTGGCCGAATACTCAATATGATCAATCACGACATACAATTCATTTACAAAAAATGTCTCAGTGAAGCTTCTAAAGAAATAATAATATTAAATGGAACTCAATCAATGGCTTTGTTTAAATCAGTGTTAGATGTAATACGTTATATGAACATACAAGATGATAAAGCATAAAATGTACTACCAAAGGTTTTTGGGCTTACGCTGGATTCGGTTTTAAATTGCAACAACAAAGAAAATCAAATAATGAATTTTGAGTACGATACAAACGATAAACATAAGCATTGTCAATTAGTTTGTGTGATACTGAGAACTACTCTTAATTTGATTTCTTTTGAGAACAAAACAAATACTTTCACCATTTGCTAAAGATGATAATAATTCAACAGCCGCGGATGTTAAATCAATATCGACATCTTCTCTAAATCACATGTTTTCTCACGATTCTGTTGCTTATTTAACTTAAAAACCTATTTTAACAGAAAACTTGTGTCGTTTTATATATTAAATCTTGATCATTTGTGGCACCTGAGGATGAATCAATCACCCACGGATCAGAAAAATTCAGAAAAAGAATTTTCAATATTCAAAGCTGAAAAACCTTCCCCTTAGATACAGCAAATAATAATATAATAATAATATAATAATAATAATATTATAAATAATAATATAATATAATAATAATTTAAATCAAAAATCCGAAAAGTTACAATTTGTCGTAAAATAATTTCTTTCTATTGAATTTTGTAAAACTTAAGTTAAGAAATGTTATGGTTCACATAATGTTTTAAATGACTTTGAACAAACGAAGAAAGGAACAAACGTATTGATGATAAAGAAATGCATTTGAAGGGGATGTTATCAGTGATAGGAACTGTCGGAATAAGGACGCGGAAAGAGGCCTTTGAATGAGGGATTCTTCTTTATCGATTTTAATGTGTCAGTGATTATATCAAATTACATTACAAATTATATCAATCAAAATATAATTAAAGACTAAATTTAATATAAATATTAAAAATACCAAAAATTCTGACTCTATGAAGGCAATATGGTATATCGTGATATACGAAGTGACAAAAATTATTCACATCAGTTGCTATTTCCATAAAACTCTGAAATTAAAAATCGACAAAGAAGGTATCTGATATACCTTTTTTGACTCCATATCGTAATCGAGACGAATAGACTAAAAAGCGAGAACCCTATCAAACTATTTCTACAACCATTATAATCACTCACTAAATCCATAACGGATAATTTCGTGACCCATCCGTTAAAATCTGATAGGAACGGTTTGAAACGACTTGATTGACTGCTTAGCAATTCGGAAGCACAGAATTCAACTTTTAATTTTTTTAATAAACATTATTTTAAAAACCCGCGAATAATTATACATTGAAACCCATAAATGACAATGATTGATTAAATCCTTGCTATATCAAAGATAATTGATAACATTTAAATATTTAAAAATTAAAACCATCATTTTAAAATAAAATCTTTTATTAATGCAGCATTTGTTGACGGAATATCCGTCATCATCACGCTTTTCTGATCCTGGCTGTTAAGTTTATATGTTATATTGGTGATTATGTAATTAATTATGCAATTACTGTTTCAAGTAAACACTTTCAACAAAGTTGATGAGTCACTTGATTGGACATTAATTGCTGGATTAACTAATTATCAATGCCTCACCACGAGACTCTTTCCCAAAAGTTTTAAAAAATTTTTATAATATTCTTTTTCACAAAACGTATCAAGTTTTTCTTAAAACAGGTTTTCCCATTTATATTTAAAAAGACTAATAAGCGACAAAAAATACAGTTAAAAAAAGATACAGTAGCTCTCTGCCACTGAGGCCCCCTGTTGAGATGTACCTTCATTATGTATCTAATTATACATCATGATTGATCATTTTTAAGAGGTAAGCCAAAGCGTTCCCGTTTACTGAAAGCTCACAATCCAACATCGGAGTCTGTATAATAGAGTATAAAAATACTTTAGTAAATTTTACTGTTACTTCTAAGTATTGTTAATATGTCTAGGATTCCAATGCAGTTCATACTGCTTTCTGTACAGAAGGGAAGAACGATAGATAATAATTGATTCAATTATATTTCACAATAATATTGAGAATAATAATTTCTCAGAACACGATATCTCATTTTAATTTCCTGTATTTTCCTAATTGTATATAATTGTATATAATCCGATACTCTTGACAGGATGAACGACACCTCCGTCTGTTTGTATCAATATCAACGATTATTAAACAAAAATTTACGCTTGATAAGACAAAACTTAGTGAATAATAAAATCCAGCATCATCAAGTAAATCATGTTTTGATATGATAAATTAAATTTTATTCAATTAAAATTATAAATAAGAAAACTATATATATATATATATATTTCTCTTAAAAAATATATTGAAATATTCTTATTTTTTAACATATCTTTTTTATATTTTATTTTTCATTTAATGAAAGTTTTATTTAAATTATTAAAACAATTTCAAGATCATTTCTTTTATTTGTATTGCTCTTACTTGTTCTTTCTTTTCTAACATTCCTTATATATTTTCTTGTATTCTTTATAATTAATAACTATTTAAGTTTTCAACATATATCATCCATATATTCTTTTCGGTGTAATTTATGTATAAATTTTTAATTGATATTTTTGTAAATGAAGTATATTATCTGTTGTGATATTGAAAGATACCCACTAATTAATATATAGAAGTATATAGATTAGATATAAAAAAATAATCGAATCTCTTTTATCACAAAGTATTTACCTTTTGGCATTGACGGCCTTGATTTGTTTTGCCATATATTTATTGATGTACATCACAGCATTAAAGTTCTTGAAAGTTAAAAATCCGAGCGAAATGATGATTTTTTTTGTACCAGTCGACTCAACAAACACGACATTATCTTCAACTAGTTAATCCGTAAATTGAATATGACTTGTAGTTTTATTCTTCAAAATTGGTTAAAACTTTTCAATATTATGATATAATCATTAATTTGTCAGTATTTTATTGTACTAAAATCGATTATTGACGGCAAACAAATCCGGCAAAATACTGACATTACATTTGTATGTCTCAATTGAAATTTAAAACTTCTATGGAAATTGCCATAGGAAGTTTTAAATATATCCAATTTAGACAAAAAACATTTAAACACCATTCAAAATTTTTATTTTCAAAAAACGTGATTAATTTTGACATCATCGGACAAAACAAATTATAACTATTACTAAATTACTTGATAAATAATCTAAGATAAATAATTGCGACGTTAACAATAATCTTTCAATTAATAATTTTCAATCCAATAATATCAATAATTTTAGTCAATTGAATGAAAAAAAACAGGTTTTGTTCTAACAATTCCGAATTCGGAAGGGTTTAAGATATTTAAAAAACTCTATTAAACGATGTGATACAAATAATGTAAATAACGATTAAAGATTCTTTCTCAAACATACAAAAAGAAAGTATGTTTACAATAAATATGTTACTCCATTTCGCATGTGTTAGGATTTAGTTTAGCAATATTATTGTAATTGGTGCGATGCCACATACATTGGAGAAACGTCTCTTCATATCTGCAAACGAATCCAAGAACACAGTCGCCCATCTGGTAATAGTAATATTGCTGAAAGACATGTAAAGGTACTTTTGAGATAAATAATTTTAAAGTTCTGTGTTTAAATTTTGCGAATTACTGGGAGAGAGTTGTGTGTTAAACTTTATGATTCAGGACCCACAATCCTAAAATAAATGTTCAAGCGACAATCTGAACTAATTTATTAAAAGTAATTAATTAAAAAGCGATTACATAAATTGATTACATAAACACGGCTTCCATATATATATATATATTATATTATATATCATTATTTGTTTTGTCTGATGATGACTGTTGATCCGTCGAAATTAATCACGATTTTTAAAAATAAAAATTTTAAATGGCGCTTAACTGTTTTGTTGTCAAAATTTACTATGATTTTTTAAATTCATATCCAATTTAAAATATTTATATACAATTTTGATAAGAATTCTTATTTTCAAAGAAGCCTCTTTTCTTTTTGTAGATATATTCATTGTAACTTTATAACTTTTTTCATGAAATATTTTTCCCTTATTTGTTATGGAGTTTTGATTTCAAATTAGAAAGATAATTTAATAAATAACATATGCTTATTAAATTAATATTCATCCGGAAAGAATAAATCTCTGACACTTTTTGTCTGGATCTGTTTCCTGGTCTGTTGCGTGAGTTTTCTTACCCACTTTTAAATTATATTTTCTACAAAGTAAAGATTTTCCAAAGTTGAAAAGAAATTGATATTCACATTAATCGTAGAAAATAAGAATTATATATTATAAACCAATTAAGATATATTTTATTAATAACAAAAGATGTACATAAATAAAAAAAATATTTAACCCTCGAAGTACAAAGATAAAGTGATAGAACGGAGTACCAAGATATGTCAAATTTGAACTGAATTTGTTTTGCTTGTTTTCAAATTAATTAAGATAAAATTTATAATATTTTATATAAAAATCAACAAAACAGTTTATTTATACATGAAATTGTTCAAAATTTGAAGTTCTTTTTTTTAATTTTTACTGTAGTTTTACACATAGACACAAGTAGCGTACAACAGTGAAGCAATAAAACTGTTATTCATCAGGATCTTCACTTTCAGACAATTTACCGCACTAGGAACAGTTTGAAACCGCGTTTGAAACCTGTCCGTGCTCAAGGCAGAAAAAATTGTGATAATTACCTCAAACAGTCAGGAGTTTCTTGTCGCTCTTTGTGAACTGAAAGAATTGACCCTTTGTCACAATTCTACCAGCAGGTAGAGCAGTTTTAGAAACACCAACTGCTCTACGAGACGCTAAAGTAATCAATACCTCAATTACTATCAAACTTTTTTATCGATCTGAAAAATAACAGGAAATATGTATACCGCATAGCCTTTATCTATACTTTATGGTAAATGTGCTTTTTAAATACGATTTAGAGACAGTAAATAAAGTTACAACATAAAACATTGCGTAATCAATGTATAGCGATTTATAAAAATTGCATAATGCCACTTTACACAACATTGCACAAACAATACATAACGATTTATAAACATTATGAACTAATGTTTACATAAAATTAAAGACGTAAGCATTACCATACGTAATCTACAGTTTCTTTTTAGAATGTAGTAACTTTCTCAACAACTAAGCAAAAATGGCCTGTTTAGACCCTTATCCATAATATATAGAAAAATATATAAAAAGTTGCAGTTCAATGTCCAAAAAAGTCAAAAATGGAGAATTATTTACCGTTTGATACGTAAATATGTATGTTAAAAGCAAAATATTTACTTTTATGATACTTCAGAAAATAGCGAAAACCAGGATACCAAGACGGGTCAAATGTGACCCAGGTCAGTTTGTTGGCAAATAGCTAAAACACAATATGACCTATGAAATCGAGCTAAGGTGCATCTCGAAGGCAGTTTTAACTGAATATTACATGAAATTTCTTGAAAATTTTTCGGGGGAAAATGTTATGACGTCATAACCAGCATGTGAGTCAAATTCGACCTATCTTGGTACTTCGAGGGTTAAAAACCGAAAGAAATAGTAAAATAATCTTGATTACTCAATCAATATTTTCAGACCTACAAATGTCTTACTCGTTTTTCGTATAGATTTTACATAATTATATAGCATTTAGGAAATAAATCTGAAAAAATAACAATTTATTAAAAATTCTTAACAAATTAGTTGAGAATGCTGTTTGAACATTGATTTTCGGATCACACGATCTTATGAACAATGCTTCACATGACACTCTCCCAATAAATTTTAAAAATTATTGGGAGAAAATGTCACGTGAAGCATTTTTCATAAAATCATGTGCTCCGAAAATCAATGTTCAAACAGCATTCTCAACTAATTTGTTAAGAATTTATTAAAAGTAATATTATTTAGTCAATGGAAAATAAAATCTATTATTTTTTGTTAATTAATTTCGAAGGTTTAACCACCATTATGATGTCACCAATTTCATCATAAAAAACATGAAAATGTTATAGGAAATACAGTTTGGATTTTAGTTTTAGGTTCCAAAGATCTGTGATATATAAAACTCTGTAAATATTGCATTAAATCTTAAAAGTTTAAAAAATCTGTGCACTCAATTTACGAAATATTGAAATAATGTTTTCTATCTTCAGCATACCTTCATTATACCTATGTTCCTGCATTCTCTTTCAGAGTTGACGTAGAGTTTATCCAACATATGTCACCCTACAGCCATTAGATGTCGTAGGGTCGTTGCATATGTAATGTCATTTTTTATTACAATAAAAACACATACAAAAATAGTACATTAACAATCATTGATATCAGAGGTGAGCAACACATGATTTAACAGAGACGAGTTTCAGGGCAGAGTAACATGACATGCTGGAATTGTTAAGAAAAAAAATGTAAATGCAATTTGGAAAAGAAATCAAAGACGAGGACCTGGTTAGAGAGACATTAAAAGTGATAGATTTAAAGAACGATAAAATACTAGGGAAAATAATTCATGAATATGGAGGAGTATTTATTGCAAACGAATGGGATATGAGTCTTTCAAACGTGCTACGACACCGAATAGAGACAATAGTGGGACCCATAAACATAAAACCGAGAAGACAGCCCGTACACCTGGAAATCAAACTGGAAGAAGCTATAAAAACTTGGAGAAAAACGGAATAATAAAACCGTGTAATTCTGAATGGAACACACCAATAGTGTGTATGTGAAAAAAGGATAAGGCCGAAATCAGATTGTGTCTGTATTTCAGACAGTTAAATTAAATCACTAAGTTTAAAGCATTCCCCATGCCGAATATAGCTGAAATGATGGATAGATTAAGCGGCGCCATATATTTTATGGAATGCGTACTATGAAGTAGAATCGGACAAAGAATCTCAGCAAAAAAGGCGTTCTCCACCAAGACAGGACAGTTTTGTTTTAAACGGATGCCTTTTGGCATAGCAGCAGCACTAGAAACATTCCAAGAAATAATTACGAAGGTGTTAAAACCAATAAAGAAAGGAGCATCAGTTTATTTGGATGACATATTAATAGCATTACAAGGTGATAAGATAAGTATTTGGGAGGATCCAACAAACAGGACTAAGAATAAAACCAGCGAAATGTAAGATGTTACGACCGGAAGTTACTAACAAAGGGATACAAGAAAATCCACAAAAGATTGCAGCGATAGAGAATTTCCAAAGGTCGAAATGTATTAAGAACTTGAGAAGTTTTTTGAGAATTTGTAACTATTATATGTTTATTAAAGAAAGCTAAATTATTAGTATTTAAATGTGAATATATTTTTCATATTTTACGTAAGTGATTTTATATTACATTTATGGAAATATTAACCCTGATTCTTTTAAGATCAAATTTTTAGTACTTCTCATCCACCTGAATAAGGTACTATTAGAGAATTACCGATTTCTATACTGCCATTATTGATTTTGAAGGTTGAGTCTGTGTATTTTTATTATCATTTCGTCATTCACTTTATCAATAGTTTCTTTCGTCAGTTTCTCCATAATCGATTTTTAATTTTCATTATCATATATATTTCGATCCTAAAATTAACTTCCAAATTGAACCAAAACAACAACCAAAATTATTTATATCTTTTTTATTTTTCTTTATTGTTTATTTATATTTTTATTTTAAATTTAAAATTTAGAAAACCGGTTTTATCTTTATTTGAATAAAGATTAAATTATTTTTTAATTTTAAATTATCATAGTTTTAATAAAAAGTCTAAATATATTTTTGATCTTCATTGCCAATAAAATATAAATAATGTTTAATAAGAAATAAAAATGATATAAATTTAAAATTTCAATTAAATTTTCCTTTTATAAATTTCAAAGTGAACAGAAATTTTTCCTATTATTTTAAATGTCATGGGAAAAGGAAACAATAGAAATATCTTAACAGACCTTAGGAGACCAAGGTACTTTTAGACTGATGAATGGGATGACAGAACTCTCTGGGAATAATCTTTTGCCAAAACGACTCATTTAAAATAAACGTTCATCATAAATCAATATAAATTTTTAATTAAATATTTATTTTATAATTGCATATTTCATAGTTCAGAATATTTTTCTTCATGACAAAGGGAAAGAATATTTACAAAAAACTGAACTTCATTTATATGGTTTCCCAATTAGATGTATTCTTTCATTATATCCTTTAGCTGTTGGAGATCATATTCTTTTCTGAATTTAATTAAATTTTTAAAGGATTTATATGACGGGGGGCTCTCTTGAACTTTCATTGCAATTAAACAAATATAAATTCTTGAAGTTTTTAGTGGCTCTAGCAATCCTGAATTTTGTGCATATATTTATTTTTATAATTTGTCATAAAAAACTATTTAATTGTTTTATTATTAGACTGCCCCGTTACCTTTATTCATTTTGTAATACATAATTCCTAATGGTTTTACTTTAATTTTTAATATAAGCATTATATAAATTGTAATTCAAAGTCCGTTGCGATGTTATTGAAATTAAAAGTGTTAGGGTTTCGAAACATATTTCGAAACGCTTTTGACAAAATTTTATGTAGAAAAAATTTAAAATAATTCTTTTGGTAAAATTATTAATTTTAAACAAAATAATATTTAGTTTAACAAAATTTTGAATTTAAAATTATAAATATTTTAGTCTTTGTTTTACTTCATCAATTTTCAAGGCTGATGAAAATTACTATATAAACAGCAGCAAATCTAGTTTTAGTTTACCCAAAAAATATCTGCTGAAAATTTTCCTAACAAGAGTTCTCATAACAAGTAACGTAAATTCAAAGTTTATTTTATTTTAATTTTATTAAAATATTATTTTTTCAAACCATAAGTATCCCGTATGGGAGAAAAAGGTTTGTTTTAAAATTACAATATCGTTCATTTTGGAGATTCACAGTTTTTACTGTAATATGTTAACTCGTACGAAATATTGATTTGTGTTTGTGTTCTGTCATCAAGAATTGAATTATTATTATTATTTTTGACTTGTTAATTTTTGTTATTTGAAATAAAGTTTCATAAAAGAATTTGTGTTCTTTACTCATATATTTATGTTGGAAGTCCTTTCTGATAAATTGGAGTCAGATTAAAGATTAAAGAGTAAAGAATAAAAATTTACGATTAAAGATTTAAGATTTGTGTTTAAAAAGTAAATAATTATATTACAGATAATTTAACACCCAACAAAAGATACAATACGACAGCTCCAGCTCGAGAAGTATGTTAATTCGACGACGAGGAAGTATTCACTGATTGTAATGCTCGCAATCGGTTTTAAAATATTCCAAATATGGACACATGTCTCAACAATCAATAGCACAGTGAACGACTTGTTTAAAAATGTTGAAGCAAAGTTTTCAACAAGAACTCGTTGACTATCATCAGAGCTGGGCTCTTTAGAGTAAACTGTTGAATCCTTTACGTTATTTTATTTTGTTTTGTTTTCCTTTTTGTTTGATGACATAATTTATTTGTTTTGTGTGATAGTGTTGTCTTTGTGTTTAAAAATACCTGCAAAACAGAAAAGTCAACACAAAAATAATAAAAATAAGTTAACAATCAATAAAACTATCAATAACGATAATAATTACTTACCGTTAGAATTTTAAGGTAAACGAATGATTTACTATTTTTTTTGGAAATAACAAACACGTACAATAAGAAACAATTCTCGCTTTCACATTTGGAGTTTACAAACATTTCAAACAATCCACAAATGTGCTCTCAATTCCATCTTTTCGTATCATTCCATCTAGTATCCGAAATTCTACCGCTACTGTTCGACTAACTGGACTGACCCTTATCACACAGATATTATAGATTATCCTACTCCGTCATCAATCTGACATCAACACTACTGTTTGTGGTTGGTAACTGTTTATTTGAATATATTACTTTTTAAGAAGTTTTATAACTGTAGTTTGTTGAATCCTATTCATCTCCTTTACTTTAATATATCATTTTGTACATCATAATTCCGTTATTGCCATTACAGATTTGTTTTTAAAATATTATACCAGCTCATACTGAAAAAGTTACCAAAGCATTACAAACAACTATAGAGTGATTTTACATAAATCATTTATCATTAGTTGTTTGACGTGGTGAAATTGTGCAAGCAGATTTTTGATCTGCAAAAACGCAAGCAGCGTTTTGATCTCTGCAGGCACTAAACTTCAAATTCTTGGCATAACCTTTTTATGAAGTGAATAATAACATCTAAGGAAAAGTTTATCTATTTTCTTAATCCAAATATGGAAAATTAATAGTTGGAACCTGATCAACCAGTTGTACAGTTATCAAACTTGGACGTTTTACAAATTCAAAAGTGTCATACATTCGAAGTTGGTTCCAAACGAATATTTGATCAATATTGAATTGCATTCGTAACAATTGCAACGGGTATAATATGTTATTAGTAGGGCAATTTTTTTGTTGCCCTAAAAAACGGAATAGTTGCTTTTTCTTTTTGGAAAAGTTGCTCTTATTCTGCTCTTATAACTCCCTAACCCCCCCTCAAAAGTAAGTTATGAGGACGTTTTTGAAACTTTCAGAGTGTCTTAAAGTTGTGAAAAAAAGTTGCCAAAAGCGACCAAAAATTGCCCTAGTAATCACTCGCCCTACCACTAAATCAGAAAAGTCCGCAGAAATTAGTAACTCAGTATCGGTATTAATTCCAAAAAAATCAATCAATTAAACCGTATTGTAGTACATGATCAAGTACTTTTTAATGTTGTCATCGCGGAATGGGCAGTCTTTGCACAAAAGCTTATTCAACATTGAAAAGCTTCTTTCTACTGACACAGATGTCGCCTGGCAGCGTTGAAGACACAAGTATTGACTGGGAGAAATATCGTCGCGGGTTAGTGTCGCAATAGCAATGAAATTTGATTTATTTTCTAAGCGCTTCCCAATATACTGCTTGATGCTGCAGGAGTCTTCGGCGAAGTCAAGCGACATTAAATCGTTATATGCAGTGATTATGTCGTATTTTTGCGATTCAGATTTTTTATCAAGAGGAATCAGGCATTCATATTCTTTCTTGATTGCCAGTAATTGAGCAGGTAAAGCTGGATGAGCGACTGCTTCCTTCGCACGACTTACAAGGAGACCATCTCCACTGAAGTTATTCACAATGGTTTTCACGACTGGCAGGTTGTCAGCTTAGTACATTGCTGCCTCGAAGCCATGTTGTCGAACGTGTAAGTACCGGTTGGGAAGGTTTTCCAACTTGTTGAAATGCGTTCATTCTGTCCTTAATTTTCACCGTCGCTGCTTTAACTCGCACAATAACATTGTCCACATCGTTGTAGAAGGCACATACTTTCTCTGCACAATTGTGAAGCAGGTGTGTTATTCAAGTGACATGAAACGTTTCCAGCAGCTGTCATGTAACGTGCTGCATCAGATAAAAAAAGTGTAAAATCATTCCGATCAACATCAAGACTTTTCAGGACGTCATCGACAAGGTGTACAACATATTGACAGTCAGCACTAACTTCGCAAACTCGGCAATCCACCATGAACGTCTTAGTAGGATCATCGATGCTGCCAATTAACGTGTTGAAAAATTTCTTACCAGTTATTTCACTTTCATCAATTATAAGTGTAATGTCCTATACATGTTTGATTGATGGCGTATGTGTATAATTGTTTGTTGACACAACATGTAATACATTGCAAGACATTGCATATTTTCATTTACGATTGTGACGGTCTTGTTTTCATTTTATTTTGTGACTGTGTACACCTTTTGTTTGTCTTTATAGTTTATTGTGTGTGATTTTTGTTTGCGTTATTTTTTTGTAAATTTTTAGAGATTTTAGAAAGATTTTATCAAAGAGAAAAAAAAGATGACCCTTTTTTGTTCTCTAAAGCCTTCGAGCACTAATTGTAGTCATAACCGCTGAATTCTTCCTATTTGTAATAGTTCAGCTTTTTGTTGTCTTCGTTTTCCATTGTTCGTTTGTGTTGTAAATGTCGCTCGTCGGGTATTTCGGAGTCGTCTCGAGTGGGAACGATATCGGTTCGGGTTGCGAATTCCGTCGTGCCTCGACCCATTCCAGTCACGTATCCCATGGATAGTAAAATGCCAGAGATTTTTATTTATTGACATTTAAGGCAAATATTGGAGTATTTCATTACCTTAGAGTCTGGACTTCCAAACTTTTTCACAGAATTTTTTAAACTATCTAGAAGTTTATTCAGAGATACATAATCACTATAAACAATTTCGCGGCTCATAATTTGAACTTGAATTTCAATTCAAATAATTAATAAATCAAATTTCTGATAAAATTAATTTTTTTCTCTATCGAATTACAGCTTTCTTTTTTTAGGAGCAACAAAAACAACTTGCACACTTTAATAAAACCCAATTCTATATATATATATATATATATATATAT
>MQRK01222278.1:38058-50941 GCA_001938485.1 Girardia tigrina | reverse complement strand
TATATATATATATATATATATAATACATTATAATTGAATTTCGAAATTCCGAATTTCAATTTCAATTATTTTTCTTTTTTAATTCAAATCCAGAACAATCGAGTTATTTTAAATTATTTATATATAAAATATATAAATACAAAATTTAATATAAATATTAAAATATTATGTCTGTATAACTTTTTTTCTTATTTTTTGTTAAAAGTATAAAGTTTCAATTTTAATTTTTTTAATTATTTGTTTAAATTAACTAGAAAAAAATGATGAAACTCAACATATTAAATGTCATCAGTAATTGAAACAATTTGACAATGCGTCCTAAATTCGTGGGGAAAAACAGAAAACAGTTGATTAATCAAATATTTTAATTTTCATTAACAAGATTTTTCCAATAAAAGAAATTAATTAATTAATTTATTTATTTTTTGTTGAATAAATTATATTAATTTCCACAAAAAAACATATTTGTTCGTGATGCGTTTGGCAATGTTTATTACAGGAGGAGAAGAACGAGAGACGATCGAGGAACGATTTTGTCGATAAAAAAACACAGAAAAAAAGAAATAAACATCAATGGAATTATGAAAGCATTTAACGATATCGATTTATTCTTCTCGGATCTGGGGGGTCTTCTTTTTTTAGTTTTTTCCCTACAAAAAATATTGATTTTTTACTCGCCAGTGAAAAGTCTGAATTCAACTAGGAGAATATTGAGAAATATAAAAATTGATTGTTTTTCTTAATTTAACTTGAAAAAAGATTTTTTTTTCTATTTTAATTGATTTTTTTTCTTTAATTTATCTCAAACTGCTCAAAGTATCGTTTTTATTGATTAATCAACGTTTAAAAGATGTATTTCTTGAGAACGATTAATACTCTTAAGGAATACACAAACGGAAACTATTCTCTTCTTTTATCAATTTATCCGCTTATCTTTTCTTTTTATCTTAATTGTCATTTTCTTTTATAATTTTAAATGTCTTTAATGCAGTAACTTACAATTTTCATTTAACTTACGAATTTTATGGAATACGTATAAATCATGCAGCTTGTCCACTAAATAAAAAATTAAGTTTATTAATTATTATAAATACTTATTATATATTTCATATCATTATTGTATCTCACAATTATTTCTGAATTGTACCTTTTTAAATGTTACCATTTTAAAATATTTTTAACCCTTTGATTTCCGGTGTATCTTATGTGCACAAAATAGTTTCTCTTCTTCACATAGCATATAATTTATTTAAGTGTTTCATTTTGAAGCATATCTAACTAATTCGCTAGTAATGTCCAATATTTTTTTATTCTTTCTACTAGATATAAATTGACTGCAAATTTTAGAAAAATTGATATTTTTCAGAATAAATTCGAACAAATATTAGTTGTAACTTTTGTACCAATCATGGGTGATTTTGAAGAACGCGTTGGAGACCATGATTTTCTGTTGAATTCAAATGATGAATTCTATTTAAGGACTGAGTGCGAAAAATATCACTAACTTTAAATCTTTAAAACTCCAACATAAATTCACAAATTACAAAAAAATTAATCAAGTAGGATGTTGTTTGAATAAATCAAAATAAAATTCATTTTAGTATTCATTTTCAAATTTCATTTCTCATGAATATGTCGCCAGAAACATGAAGTCGCGAATTAATTATTCGTTTATTTCAAGAAAATTCAATCAAGTCAGAAAACAATTGCCAGAAAGACAAAGGTTTGTCAGAAAACAGTTTCTAACGTTATTAAAAATTTCAATGAGAGCTTGAAAGTTTGTAGAAATTTTTTTCCGAAAGAAGAAAGGGTTTTTCGTGTACACAGAATGTGAAGGCTCTGTTAGAGAGAAATCCTCGTCTATCAAATCGAAAACTGGCAGAAAATGCAAATTGTAGGGATAAAACAGTTTTGGAAATTAATTAGTTTGTGGGTTTAAAAACATATAAAGTTCTAACAGTACCAGACCGGAACGCTAACAAGAACGTATAGGCGCAGCAGCGAGCCAGAAACTTGAAATATGGTCTTCTTGTGAAGAAAAAATGTTGCATTATGGATAATGAGACTTTTTTCTTATCACATCTGCTCCTTTTGTCATTCATTAGTTTGCATGATCTGAAACTGTCTTTCTTTACCCATAGCGTAATAAATACTAGATCGTAATAAGATCCTCAATCCATTCATGGATACCTTTTTACGTTTATTATTCTGTTGCATCAACCCTTCCGAGTGAGGACGAGATCGAGAAGCAGTCTCGGTCATGTAGCTGGATGGGTCCAGCGTCAACTTATGATCGTAGAAGGCGTTTTCTACTCTCGTTATTGCTCATGGCAATATTATGAATTTAAAAGATCAATAAAAATTGATCACAATTTTAATTTCAATCTTGATTTAAAAAAGAAACGGTAATTATTGCTGGACTTTACAATCGTTGTAAAAAAAATAAACTATCCGTTTCCGATTAATCGTCGGTGAATTAGTTAATTCACCTAAACTATTCTTGGATACGGAAACATTCGGATCCGATCAAATTTTTCTCGGACGCAATACCAAAACAGATTAATAAAATTAATCCTTTCCGGACACGGTACCAAACTAGATTAACAAAATTCCTCACTCTAATCAATTCTCAAGCGGAAACAGGACAGGAACATCTACTTATCCTCAATACTATTTCGACACTCTCGCCGTATCTTATCGAAAGCAATTCTGGACAGATCGAAACTCAAAAGTAACTATCATTTTTTTCGTGTTAAAATTCGGTGATATTTCTCTTTCTATTTCTTGTGACCTATTCCCTTTGTGATTTATTAATTATCTTGTCAACTTTTATCTTTTCCTGTCAACGGTTGTACATCTAATTATAGTTTTAATAGTTTCTTTAGTATTTTCTTTTGATTTATCATATTAATAACGAGGTTACGTAGACGAGTTAGTAAGGTTCTTCGGTCTCATTAGCTCGCTTCCGTAATATAAAGGACTGCTCTTGTTACCGTCCCTGGACATTGGCTGAGACGTATTTAGCACAATGGCGAATAGTTTTCACACTTGCATGACGTGGAAGATTGATTAAATATTTTATATTTTATTGTATTTTTGTGTTTTGTTTGGTGGTTTTTTGCGACAACACTTGAGACAACCCTATATTTTTGAGCAGACTGTATGAACTAACCCACATACCAATATTGACATCCTGAAATCATCTATACTCAGTGGAGGAGATATAAAGTAACAATTTATAATTTTCTATTATTTTTTCTTAAGGATTTGTATTTTTATATTTAAATATAAATTTCAATATTCCAATAATATATTTTTCCTATGAAATATAGTTTATAGGACTTTTCTATAATATATATTTTATTTATATAAAATCTATTAATGTTTCAGCCAATTGCCAGTCTGCGACTACCAGTACAGTCCACTTGGGGGAATGGTCGAAACATTGAAGCAGAATACAATATTTTTTGGTGCTTTCTAACATCTTGCTTGAGATGTATACAATATCCTTCGCTTCAGACGTCATTCAATAGAGGCATCTTGGGAATCATGAATCTCCATACTTATTTCACACCCTGTAAACATCGTCACGGAATAAGTTCAAGCGGAAATGAAAATCATATAATTTGTATTATTTGTAAAAATATTATTTATTTTATTCTTAATTAATTAAGTCTACTCTAACCATTAATATATAACACTATTCTTTGCAATGAATATAATCCCAAATAATCGTCCCAATCTGAGACAATATGGTACGTAAAAACCAACTAATCCGGTTTTATTTGCTCACCACGACATTATTAATTTATATGATAAAGAAATAAATCTTGATTTCCTATATTTTTAACTTATTTATTGTGTCATTATGTTTTACATTTATAAAATTAAACATCCTAAAATATCTTTATCCTTCAATGTCTTCTTAATTTTCATAGTTCATTGCGGATCATTTACCATTTGTTTTATTTATATATTAATTAGGTGTAATTGTGTCAATCTAATAATCGGTTAGTTTTCATATACCTTTACCTCCGTTCTTCTTGATTTCTTCATTTCATCATTTCCATAATGTCATGAATATATTCCATTGATAGTTTCTGATTGCAAAGTTGGCTCTGCACCATTGTCGTTGACATCGTTCGTCTCTGCATTGGTGGATTATGAAATCCAACATTGGAATCCCTTATATCTCGTTTTATCACTTCCTACCTTTTGTATAAATGCCAAAGGCCTTAGTAAACTAATCAGCGTCTCTGTAGCATTCGGTCGACTGGCCGTAGTCGGTAATCGCGCAATCTCTGTCGATCGACCATGTGAGGGATAATTTGGGATGCTGTAAGTTTGTTGTTTGTATGCTGTTTTGATTTGTGACTCTCCTACTCAGATGGGATTGATATGTTATTTGATTTATTAATTAATTAGTACTTAAAATTAATATCATTAGATTCAAATAAAGTTTTATAATTATGAATTTTAATAATATTTTTAGTAAACGATTTTAACCTATTAAATTTAATATATTTTAAAAATTAATGTTCATTTACGAAATTACATAATGCCTTTTCATCCAATAAAATTTAGAAATTAAAAATTAATATTAAAAACTTTCCCATTCATTGTTTTTTAGATTTGAATACATTAACAAAAAAAACTATATCAATCAAAGAAAGATGACCAATGAAAATTGTTGTGAAGAATCTGTTTGTGTTGTCAATAAATGTTTGCATTCAAATTGTGATGTTGTTAATAGACCATTTCAACAACGACCTTTGCAGACATTTTTCAGTTTTTAGTAATGTATGAGATAGCTTTAGACGATTTGGACATCGTTTAACTTTAAAATAAATGACGTTTTAATGACTTTGACAAAAATGAATACACACTACAATCTTTATTTTCAATTCAAACACTAAAAAAACATTAAATTATGTGTTCAATAAATTTCAATGAAACGTATTATTTTTACAACATAAATCTTTTTTATAAATTTACAGTTTTTAATGGGTTTTTCAAAACATTTCTTTTTTCCTAAGTTAAAATTGATCAACGAAGATTTCACTAATTTCAATTCACAAGGTTTTGAGATAGAAAATAATATTTATAATAAAAAATGCCACAATGAAATTAACATTACACCGATAAAGTAATTAAAAAACTGATTATTTGACTCGAAACACATGATTCATGTCATGACGATTATCATTAATTTTCAAACTGCAAACGGAGTCAATATAATTGCAAAGATCAGAATAACAACATTGGACGTAAACAAGAATGCTATGGTCACAATTATTGTGGGTAGAAATAACAAAGAACAGTCACTTAAATTCAAAACAATTTGGTTTCCGAACAGTTTATGTCTTTCTCCAGATAATCGATTTACAAAATACAATGCGCGTCCAAAAACACGGATACCATAACCCAGCTAGCGAATTTTCAACGTTTTAGTGGTTGTAGAAAACATTCCAAAGCTGATGTTTACTCAATTAATTATTTTTACTCTGCTGAGTTGTAGTAAATAACTGTTTTATACATTGCCAATTAATGACACTAGAAATTCTTTTTTATCTCGCTTCAACGGCTCTAAATGCACTTGGAATGTTACATGTTTTATTATTTTAGGTCCTTTGTAAACGAAAGAGGCCCTCACTTCAAAACATGTTCAAATTGTAGTGTAAATTTATTAACTGACTATATTTCGCTATCTTTAGGATATCAGCTTTTTCTATCAACTTAACAAACGATCTTTTTCAAATATTTCGTGAACCTTTTTATATTCTCCGGAAAATTATTAATTTTGTCGACCAAAGTGTTTTGCATTAATGTTACTGTAGTGATCTATAGTCACTCATATATTTGTTTATGTAAGGATGATTTGTAAATTATGATTGTTGTTAATTTAATTCGTGTAACTTTGGTATGATGTTCGGATGTGTTTATGACTCTCTCAGTGTATATATTAATTGTATTTTTATTTAATGTATATTTTAAAATAAACGTGTGTTGTTTAAATATTTCAAATTTATTGGAAAAAGAAGCGCCAAACTTGAAATTAAAAAAAAGTGTGAATTGAAAATAAATTTTTAGAAATGAAAACTCTTTTTGATTTCGGATTTAATTATAAAACCGGAAAAGAAAATAAATGCCAATTTTCGACAATTAACAGTTTATATAAAAATTAAATATGTTTATATATATATATATATATATATATATATATTTATATGTATATGCGTATACTATTATTATATTATTATATTAATATTGAAAGCTTTTAAAAAAATCAATAAAAATATAAAATTAAATATTTGCCTTACTTATTTGACTAACTGAATTTTCATCATTCAAATTATCGAGTATTTCTCAAAACTCAAAGAAAAATTTAAAATTTATCTTATCAACAGATATTCTTATATTCATTTCCATTCCAATTCAATTTCAACATAACTGTAAAAGAGCTAACTGAAAACGTGTTTCAGTTAAAAAAATAAAGATAAATATGTATAAAAACTTGTATTTTTACCCAATATAAGTAAACATAAATAACAAAAAAAATCACATACGAGAGATAAAGAAAAACTTCAAAGATAAATTTCGATTTCGATTTTGTGTTTGCTGTTCAAAGGTTTCAAAGGAACGATCTTATGTTATAACAAAATCCATGGAAACGCCAGAGAATCATTCGGTTGCACCACGAGATTCTGAGAAAATAGATTACTTGAAGAGGAGCACTTTCAGGGGGAACATTGATAAATTGTTTGCAGAAAATACCTTTACGAACCGATTTTACAGGAAAATGCTTTGTAGGTAATATAATATAATTGTAATCCGTAATATTAATGATTGCTTTAATCGATCATCGATTGGTTTTATATATATAATTTTTAAGTGGGATTAGAGACGATTGCAGCCACAGGTTCGACAGAGGATGAGTAGTAGCGAGCTCCGCTATAGGCATCGGAGAGACTTCTGGGACTGCGGATGGCTTTGAGATGTCGTTAATAATTGATGATACTGGTGTTGATGATACCGATGATGTAGGAAGAGTAATCGTTTTTTGTTTGTTTATTTTTTATATTAAAAAGAATAATTAAATGCCATGTCCATCTGAAATTTTCTATCCATTTATGTTTTAAAATTAAAATCTTTGTATGATTCATTGTTTTATCATTACATAATTCAAATTTTTATTCATATTTTAGATGACATTGTTCACTTATTGACATTTTTGTTGTAAATTTTCCGCGGTAAAGTCGCCCGCTGTAAAGTCACCGCGGTAAAGTCGGCGTACCAAGTAAAACCTTTATAGAAATGTTCTGAAAATAAGAAATAGTTACTTATATATAACGAATTTTGTTTTGGTGAATTTTTTTACTCTAGAATCTAGAATGATTTGATCAATACAACGTAGTTGGCTGATGTATATACTCTTCAATATTTTGATTAAAAGATAGGTTGTTGGTAATTAATCCAATGTCGATTTTTTGTTGCAATAGAAGAATAGTTATTGTAGTGAACCATTCAATTATTATATATGAATTATATATAAATTATATAGTAAATTTAATACTTTTTTTCTGATATTGGTTATGAATATAAATGTGATGGGTGCGACCCAGCATACACAAGAGAGACTGCCCGTCATCTCTGTAAACGAACTGAATAAAAGGGTCGAAAAGAGAGTCAAAGCAATATTATTGTACCTAAATTTAACGTTAAAATAAATAGTCTCTAATTGTATTTTTTTAAAGGATGAATTTTGTTTTATATTATATTTAAGTTAATTCTCTCATATAAAAATATTAAGTTGTCAGAGTTACTTATTTGAATACCTTAAGACAATTGACAGCACTAATATATACAAAATAAGAATTTATTCAAATTATCAGCGAATTTCATCCGAAATCTCGCTGTAGGAACATGTTTAATCTTAGCAATGACGAACTGCACTTTTTTTTAAACATTTTTAACTGCCGGAAAATTTAAAATAAATACCTTTTAGAGGTCGATGATTTGTTTTGTTTGATTTTTTCACAATAACACTTTGATTTTCCGAAAATCCTTCTTTAAATTTTATAAAAAGACAAGATTTCTGTTGAGCTTATTAACTGTTTTTTCTTTAGAAATTCGTAAAATAGAACTTCTATTCAACACTTATTCCATAAATCGGCTTTTATTTAACTATTTCTTCAAAGTTTTGATCTTCTCCAACATTTTGAGATTTGTATTTATTATATGAAATAAAATCATTGATTTATTCGTCTTGTACTTTACTTAACACAATCTCTATAAATAAATAATTAACATATAATTACTCTAAATTTAATGTTTCAGGGAAAAATCATATTAATCATGCCGATGAAGTATAATTTATATATAATTTATTCATTATTAAAATTGCGAGACTCACGTTTTCAGAAATACTTTCGACAATGCACTAACAATGTTCCAATAATTTTATAGAAATTACAATCTCAATTTAGTGTTTACTTCTGACACCAATTTTGTGTTCTGCGCAGTTTGCTCATCGAGAGTCAGTGTCGTACTGATCACATCGATTTCCGGCAGATTGAAGATGTAGTGGTTCTGGAACTCGAGTCTCATATCGCTGATGCACTCGTCGGTGTTGTAATAGAATTTCTTTCTCAATTTATGTTTGATGCTCCTAAAATTCATAGGATAATTGATAGTAGAGATTTTCAGATAATATGGAATATTGAGGGCCATGCAATCGTCAAAATGGAGAAACGGAAACGAATATTTGGGCGGCATTAGTTGCGGTAGAATTTTATTTTTGATAAACTGAAGCTCATTTGGGAAAATATTTACCGGGAAAGGTCGCCAGGAACTATCGACAGTTTTGTTGATTTTTTGAGAAGCTTCAACTCAGCCATCCGAATCGAGCATATTTGATATGTAACTGATGAATGACAAATAAAAATATTTATTTAAAAATTTCAAATTTTACAAAAGCAATGTCTTTCACTAAAAACCAATTGTTTTTTTTATAAATAAATATGTGATTTTAATATATATGTTTTTTGTAAATAATTTAATTTTTGCTTATTACACTCACAGTTATGGATTCTTCCATTTTCTGGTGTGTTCAAAAAGCAAAATGATTAAAATATGATTAAGTTAGGTTAATTCTGCAAAGCTTTTAGCTTTGTAGTTGTAGGTTTTAATATACAAATATACTCCAGGGTACATAGTCTGACTTTAAATTTACGAGTCTAAATTTAAATAAATAAAAACGTATTTCATAGAAGAATAAACAGCAATAGCTTTTATTGAAGTAGACTTTAATTATTCGCTTTGTCTATCTAACTACAGTTTAACCTTTAAATTTGACCAAAAATTGGGAAAGCTAAAACAAAGTTATTAACATCCCCATTTTCTTTTTCTACAATTTCATATTCCAATAATGTATCATTTTCTTCCATGTTATTTTCCTCCCAAGGATCTTGAATATCTATTTTAAAATCTTTAACTTTTGCTAAATTTTAGAATTGGCCACATTTAGAGGCTAAACCGCACTCGGTTTATTATTGGTCCTGATCTTTGTATACTTTATAATAGTTAGACGTACATTTTGGATTAATGGAAACAATCTTCTTATACGAAGATTTTGTACTAAAATTATGTCCTTTCGTTCAGATGATGAAAAATTAAGCCTCAGAAAATTAAGCCTCAACAAGACTCCCATTATCATTAGTCTACTTTTATATATCGACAAATATTTAGTGAAAACATTGTAACGTTAAACAAAAAGACCATGAATAAACGCTATCTTAATATTAAAATTTACAATATAATAAGTACATATATATAAAAACTTTCTTTCATAGAACTTTTGTCATTAGTGCTGGTAGAATACTGAATAATAGATATCGGTCTTAGAGCAAGACACAGAAAACACGAAGAAAAACCTTGTTAACGTAGTTTAGAATTTACTTCCGAATTTATTTAAATTTATTTACTATTCCTATCACAAAATAGATTTATTAAAATATGAGTCTATCGTGCAAATGAAAATGTAAATAAATTAAAAATTAATGAACCAAAACATATTAATATAAATATTTTAAAAATGATGATAGACTATTTTTAAAAAACAAAAAAACGATCAGATAAATAATAATTATGATAATATTGGTTTTGTTTTGACTGTTCCCTACTCTGATGGTTTCAGGAAATTCAAAAACTCTATTTTGAAACACGATGAAAATAATTTATTAAATTTAAAAATTGTATCTAGATCATGTAAGATAAGAAGTTTGTTTAGTAGTAAATCTAACACTCCAACTGAGTTATGTTCCAATTTAGTTTATCAATATAAAAGTAATGGGTGTGACGCCACATACATCGGAGAGACTTGTCGTCATCTCTGTAAACGGATTCAGGAGCATAATCACAGGGAAAGTGATAGCAATATTGCTCAACATAGGAAGAACTGTTTGAATAGTAAAGTTGATGTAAGTAATTTTAAGATTTTGTGTTCACAATTTGATAATTATTGGGAGAGGGTAATGTGTAAAGCATTGTTGATCCTAAAAACTTTTGATCCTAAAATCAATGTCCAAACACCATCCTCTTCAACTTTATTGAAAGTATTTTCATGATTTAAATGACATAATGATTACATAAACATTGCTTTGATATATAAACGCGAGTATATCATTGTTAATTCAGTCTGATGATGACGGTCGGTCCGTCAAAATTAATAACAATAAATTCTGATGATCGTCTTTTTGTTTTTTAAAAACATATTAAATGTTAGTTATTTTTTACTTAAGAAATTTAGCAAAAATACATTAAATATCGTCCATATTCTATATTCATTAACCAATCATTGACAGTTATCAAGTGCCGTTTGAAAAACGATCTATTTATACTGAAGTTCCGTAATATACATACGATATTAATTCCAATTGTTAGCAAAACAAGAATCGACCTCTTTGTCAAAAATTTCACTCTGAACACAATTCACTCAATTTTAATCTTCACAATAAGGTTGAGACGATCTTAAATTCCAAGAAAACTGAAGTAACCAACCGAACGCTATACTTAGAAAGCGATAAGTTTTCTCAACTGTACCAAGTATGAAGTTCGGGAAATTCTATTATATTATTTTCATTAATGTTTTTTTAAATATTTGCGCATAAAATATAAAGGTGGGTCTTATTATGTCTAATTGATGTCACTACTCTTTACCATTTTACTGATCAAGAATTGTTTAATATTAAATTTTAATATTTCCAATTTCAGATAACCACCATTGCTTTTAAAGGATTATACATATTTGCCAGTTAATTAGAAAATAATTCATGGTGACCAGAAATTAATTAAACATAATTGATTACAATAAAATAATTAATTGCATTAATTACTTTCAAATATACTGATCGGATCAGAAGATAAATGTCACCAACAAAATGTTTTATATAAAAATTTTATTTCATTATGGGAGTCAAATAAAAAAAAATTTGATGATTGATTATCTTTTTTATTAAATAATTATCTAATATTTATTAATAAAAAAATGAAAGTTAAAAATTATTTATTTTATATTTTAATATTAATAATAGTATTTATAATCATAATAATTTTTATAATCATATAGGTGTGAATATATTATTGTTAGCTTAGCCTGATGAGGATGGTTGATCCGTCGAAATTAAAATGAACGTTTTTGTGTTTTAAAAGGACAAAAAAGTGCATATCAAGTAACTCGAATATAAATTTTACCATCATATACAAGCAGCATCAATCATTCAGAACCAAATGAGATTTTGAACAATATTAATTGTCTGAAAGAGGTTTGTCAATTGTTGCTCTAAAAACAAAACAAAAAGCACTTTTCATATCGAATTCCTAAAAAAAGGATTAGTTTTTCTAATGTAAATTCGAATAAAAGGTGAACGGAATGAATCAGTAGACTTAAGAACGTTGGCAGACACATGTTTATGTATAACTTAAAAATGACTTCAAATGCTTGAAATATGTGATACCTTGTATCACCCACTGTGTTTAAAAGATATCATCTCTTTCGATTATCATTTGTTTCGGTCAATAAAGTTAAAACATTTTTGAGTTTTATGTTTTGCACGAAGACAACAAAAGTTGGATAGATAACGGTTCGAGAATCAGTTTAATTGCGATTTCTAATTCAGGTGTTGAATGACTAAGAAACTTAAAAACAAACATTTAGTTTTGAAAAAATAATCCGGAGAAAAACCATGTAATCGAAATTGGTTTTTTAGTGTCAAGGTAAAAAAAATATTTTAAATTTAAATTATTCGTGCCAAAGGTAATTAAGTCGATTGAAAAATAAGAATTGAGCGGACTTCCTCCTTTTGTTTTTGAAATTTTGATTTTGCTCAATTTTTAAATGCAACAAAGAGAAAATATAAATATTTCGAGTGCATAAATCGCATTGGTGAATTTTCCAAATATTGACGGTAGTGAAAACTGTAAAGTTTTGAATGAAATTTTGAATAAACTCAATTGGATTGACTCTGAAATACAAATGGTATTGTATATCATCAGATCAGCAAGAGTGTTTGTAGTATTTCACAAGGGGAATAAATAAATTTTACAAAAATAAATAAAATCGAAAATATTTTTTTACCTTGACACGATAAAACAAAAGTGCTGAATTTATAGTTCAATCTATTAACAACATCAATATGAGGCTTACAACATTTATTAATATCACAAGCGCATTCACTATTTGACATCTCTCTTGATCAATAATTTACATTACAGGGTGCGGCAGCTATTTGAGAACAAAATGACATAAAGTTCAAAAAATGAATATACAACAGAAAAATAACATTTATTACAATTTAAAATTTTACATATATTAACACGAACATAA
>MQRK01222272.1:28326-40881 GCA_001938485.1 Girardia tigrina | reverse complement strand
CATCACAATTTGAATGCAAACATTTATTTACAACACACACAGATTCTTCACAACAATTTTCAGTGGTCATCTTTCTTTGATTATTATAGTTTTTGATTAAATACTTAAATATGAAAAAATTAATGAATGGGGAAATATTAATATTACATTTTAATTTCTCTTAATTTTTATTGGATAAAAATACATTATGTAATTTTTAAAATAAAAATATTAAATAAAAATATTTTAAAAATATTAAATTTAATAAGTTAAAATCGTTTACTGAAAATATTATTAAAATTCATAATTATCAAACTTTAATTAATTAGTACTTTAATTTAATATCATTAAATTAATTTCATTAGATTCAAATAATTAATCAAATAACATATCAATCCCATCTGAGTAGGAGAGTCACAAATCAAAAGAGCGTAAAAACAACAAACTTACAACATTCACAATTATCCCTCACAAAGGTAAAAAATATTTTATGCATACAAAAAACAATGCAAAAATGATATTTGTTTTAATTTTTTAATTTAATAAAAATTTGCAAAATGCCGAGTTGGTTTATTTTTAAATAAATCAATTTCTAAAATGGTCATCGCCAATAACAAATCCAAGGCGCAAAAATCATTCACCAATCTCGACAAATCGACCAGTTCTGTCGGGATTCCATCAATCCTTTTCAAAAACAAAACTCCGAAAAATTCCTCGTTCATCGAAATTGAAACATGCGCCAAGCATTATCGCCAACACCTCTATATATCTGACGAGGAAATTATCAAAGAAGGCACTGCTTAACTACATGCAGTCAAAACCCCCTAGTTGCACCATTTCCATGTAAGAGAGTGGAACTCTTTGACTTGACGAAGCGAAGCTAGAGGCACAAGCCATCAGTCGGTCATCAAGACATCCACATGGAAATGTGGACGTTCTTGCATTTGATTTAACTACACCTAAGCGGTGCGCTTAAATTAAACAGTCAAAAATGAAAATTCCACGACGAAGAAACCGCATCGCAATTGGCTCGTAAACCGGTTTATGAATTGATAGAGGAACCGAATGCTTTCTGTAGTCCTCAAATTCGGTTGTCCTCTTCGTTAATTCGTCATTCAGCTTGGCACATCCTCCTTTCAATTTCTGCAACTCCAACAGCAGTTTCTTTGTTGCTCTTTGCTTTTGTTATATTTTCTATTCGTGCTGAATAAGGACGATGAGTGGATTACAAATAAAAAAAATTAAAATTAAAAAAATAATTGATGGAGACTGAGAGAAACGAATTCTCTTCTAGAAATGAAACTTGGCAAGGACTTTCTCAAACTTCCAGATCGTCAATAGTCTCGGCAGGAGCTATAAGCCCCTACCGTTATCTATCGACAGATGGGCAGCCTTGAGGATGTTCCCCAACCTCCATCAACTTCAAAAAAGGAAATAAAATCCAAAAATTACCTATGTACAAAACAATTTTTTTAAATAAAATTTATTCAAAGAAAAAAGTCTGATCAAGTGCACAAATTCGGATGAATTTATACTAATCTTTCGTTACAAAAACTCACAGAACCAGCAAGCAGACAATTCTAACAGTCAACTTTCAATCATCCATTACTAAGTCAACAGTCCTCAGATAGAAACAACCCGGAGATGGCCAAAATTCCGATCAAACCCACGTCAACAAATCAGGCCATCAAATTCTAACAAAAAAATATTCAAATCGACAGGATCCAGGGGTCAAAACCAATTAAAAGTTTCTCTTTTTTAATTAATTAATTATAAATTATCATTATAATATTTTATTTTTAGTTTTTTAAATTTAGGGAGTTTTTCCCTCGCCTGCCTCGGTGCCGGTGCAATGAATAGGCCCGAGGCTGACGCGAAGGAAAAACTCACTGGTCCAAACACATAGATAACACCTTTAAAATTTCGGTTCATGCGATGTAGAATAAGTTCTTTGACCATGACGGGTATAAAAATTGAAAGCGAGAGGGTTGTAGTCATTATATGTTGTTAAAAGTTATTTAGTCCTTGTCGAGTTATTGCCATGCCGGTATGGTTTGTCAAAAAAAATTTCGGAGTACTGTTTGATCGGTTATCTATTGTGGAAAGATTGTGGATAAATTCCCATAATGGTCAAAAATATGGATTTGTTATCAATTCTTTTTATGGTACCAGACCCATTCATAATATTAAACATTTCCACTGTACCAGTTCATATGATATTATCAGTAGAGTGTGTTTCATCAGCAAGATGTTTTGGTAACGATGGAGGGGTGTCATTAATTATAATTATATCAGAGTTGTCTTTTGTCTCTGACATTCCTATTTCATCTGAATCGAGAGTTTGTTTCTGTCGTCGTAGAAGCGATGGGCAGTATGTACAAAGGGCAGGGACGTAATCAGCGCAAGCTAGTGACTTGCGCTTACTAGGAATTCCTCGTTCAAGTGGGATAATTTCAATCCACTATTCCTGACACGACAGTGATTTAGCAGGTTACCCGGCCATTTCTAGCTAGGAATAAAACTCGCTGGTACTGCCATTGTAGCGGTTTATTGTTTTGTAGTGTTTATTATTTTTTTATAATAAATGATAAAAGTGGTCACTACAAGAATTTTCATTTGACGAAATATGTTCATTTATAATGAAAACTGATTCAGCTGTATTAGAATAGTTTCTTTGATCTGAATTGGATTATTGTCAAATATTTTATCAGTATTGAGTCACTTGACAAAAAGTACACATAGGGTTCGTCGGTTGAGTAAATTACGTTGTCGTAAATAATATTTAATTTTTGAATTTTGAATAATAATCAATGATCTCTAAGCAATCTTATAATTATATATATATAGGTCGCCAGATATTACAAAAGTGAACTAGTTTTTCAAGGTCACACTATAAATCCAGATCGAATCTGAACGAAAAACCAAAATATCAAAGAAATTGAGGAGGCAGAAGAACTACAGTTTTCGTCACAACTCAAGTCCTTTCCTGGTCTTACAAACTATAATTGTCGATTTATAAATAATTAATTATGACGGTATAACCGTCATCGTCAGGTCTCAAGAAAGAAATGAATTTTAAATCTGCTTATATAGGCAAGCAGTGATTATGTCATCAATGGATTATTATGTAATCTAAACACACTTAATAGGGTTTTCGAGAGACCCGTTTGTACATTAATCTTAGGATCTAAAGATCTGATATAAAGTGCTTCACAGGCCACCCTCTCCAAATAGTTTTTAAAACGAGAACACAGAATTTTAAAATCATTTATGTTTATGTTTTCATTCAACTTACAACCCATTCTGTGTTCTGCAATATTACTCCCATCTACATTCCGACCATGTTCTTGGATTCTCTTACAAAGATGACGGGACGTCTCTCCAATGTATGTGGCATTACACTCATTACATGTAAATTTATATACGAGATCCGAACATAATCCAAATGGGGTTGGAGATTTATTACAAAACACATTTTATGTTTAGATGTGTTTAGATGACATAATAATCAATTGATGACATAATCACTGCTTGCCTATATAAGCAGATTTAAAATTCATTTCTTTCTTGAGACCTGACGATGACGGTTATACCGTCGAAATTAATTGTCGTAAAAAATAAATTTAACAAATGGCGTATTTTTGTTTTTAAACATAATTTGCCATTATTTTTTAATTTTTTGAATTATAAATAATTATGCAAAGATTGAGATTTCACTTTATGTAGTAATTTTAGGACGTAACAAGCACCTACAACAAACAAAAGAATGCCAAAGAAGTTTCGGAAAATCTAAGGAAGCTTTGTGCAGGGCCCAAGTTCTAGGTTATCACAGATTAGATCGTTTTTTGCTTTTGACACACACGCTTGTTTTAGTGCAATGGGGGCAGTATTTAGGTAATTGAATTATAATGGGAAAGTGAGCTTGAGCAGCGCTATCAAGGAGAATATAATGAAAACATGATGGGTGACTTTATATTGAACTAGACTTTTGAGAATGAATGAATATAAAATCGTCATTTTAAACGTCTAGAAACTTACACATTTCTAGAAACTTACCTATACCTTGTTGACTGGTTTTTCACTTTACAAACGACATTTAAGGGGATAAAATGTAAAACATCCATAAATCTTTCACGAAAAAACAGTACAAATCGAATAAACGATATCCTGAGCCCAAGACAGAAGTCTCCGACGAATGACTATGTTTTCAGCAGTGTTAGGTCACCACCTAATAGAAACTTCATACTTCATTCGAAGAATTTTTTGAATAAGTTTCATCTATTTAATAAAATACTATTTTAAGTTTACAAACTGATTTTAAATTTATTAATTGCTGATTTTTATCAGAGATAGAAAAAATGTGAAACTAAGTTGCGTTATGGATTATACAATACTCCTCGTTTTTATATGACTTTTTAGATACTTTTTTATAAAAAGAAACATAATTCATTACAGAATTCTTTAGGCAAATTTATTTTTGTAACGTTTTAAAATAAGAAAAAACACTTTTTTCTATTAATAAAAAATTCTTAAAATTCCTTCTTTCCATATCGGTCATAAATTATAACAGAATTATAACTAAAAGAGAAAGGAAGGATGGAACCTCCAAAAGTTGCCAGGTTATCAATGACAAGTGCAAAGCGTATTTCCGGTTGAATATTTACGGCTGACTGATTCCATTAAACTGTAAAATATCCCAAACGCGTTTATCATTCAACATTCTCTCTGGATATTCTTACGATTGTGACCGATTTCCGGATAGTTTTACGATGGTTTTATGGATGTTGATGTAAATAATGCTGACTGTAAATCATTGTGGGTTTCTTGGAAATGAATTTTTTCCTATTTCAGTAACACTGAAATTGTTTAATCATTGAAACATGTGTGACATTGTTAAAATGATGAGGCAATATTTACAATATAGGCCTAATGATAAAAGTTGATAATATATTTTCCAAAAACTAGACTTGCATAAGTGGTGAAAATTTAGTTTGCCAATATCAAAGCTACAATAAGAGCAAGTACAAAATGAATTTATTTCCATAAAATTTCCATAAAATTTACATGATTAAGCTATTTCTCCAAGAGAGTCTCTACCAAGCACTGATTGATAGAGGGATATTAGGGAAAAGTTATTTATATATGATGAATATACATTCTTGTGGCATAAATTGGTCGGTAAGGTAATTCGTGGTATATTTTTTAAAAAATATGGGAGTGTTTGTTTTGATTTCAACGTAAGTTCAAGGTTTTTTATTAATAATAAAAATATTTAATATAATTATAATAAATTTTTTTATGTATACTTTCTTTAATAAGAAAAAACAATTTTTTTTAATAAAATCTTTTTTCCTTAAAAATTATTCATTTATTTATATTTTTGATTTTTTTATATAATTTATTCATATTTCAAAATGCATTTTATTAATTTTTAATTAATTAATGGTTATTTTTTTGTAGTTTTTTTCGTAAAAAATTCTTTGTAAAATAAATCTAAAATCTTGATCGTTTTATTTGTATTTTATGTATATATTTTTTTGAAAATAAATTTCTTCTTTTTTTATTTCAGTTTTGCGATACGAAGCTTAATTTAGTAAATGAATTTAGTAAATTTGAAATTTTGAAAATTGAGAAATTATATTAATTTATTTTTGGTTACATAAAGTTTTTAAAAAAGATAACTTTTATTCATCCAAAAATTTAATATATTTTGTAAGAAAAAGCTTTTGATAATTGCATAAACATACAATGATTAAATTGATAGAAATATCATATCATATAAAATATAATATGATATAATATAATATAATATATAATATAATATAATATGTTACTTATTTAATCAAAATTTTCTTGACTAATGGAAAATATTCACTATTTTGAGCCCATCTTGAGTATGGTAAATGCAGATAGTCGAACAGTGCGAATGATTCATATTTAACAATTAAAATATTTGATTTAATTTCTTAAACTAAATTAAGTTTATTCGGTAAACAAATTTTATCAATTTGAATTCATAAAATGTTTTTAATATATTAACAGTTAATATAATATATTAATATATTAACAGTTTTTAATGTATTACACAGAAAATATTTGTAATTTTCTTAATCTTATAGTTTAATGATTTTTTTTTATTTTTTGTAAATATTCGTTTAATATGATTGAAAAGATATTTTGAAAGGTTTTAAATAATGGTTTATTTTATTTATTTGTTCCTGTTTCTTCATTTGATGTAAATATGATTGTTCTTTTTGCAAAGATACAATAATATTAAAATAAAAACTTCTAAAAAGATTGATAGTCCAAGAAAAACATTTACCAATTTAGGAATAATAAAAGTTAACCTAGCTTCAAAACTGTGTCAACATTTCTTACAAAATCATAAAAAGAAAAGTTAAAATACTAATAAAATAATAAATTAATCAAATAATTAGAATAAATTAAATTAATTAATAATAATGAGTTTCTGATTTTAGGAAATAGTTAAATTAAATAAAAATAAATCTCAATTAGAAAAGAAATTCTTTAAAAATTACTTATTAAAATTATAACAGAAAATAATATTTATCTATTTACCAAATTCAAAATTATAGCGTTTGTCGATCACTATAATAATCTTTGTGAACAATATAATAAACATAATTCCAAACTACGGAAATAAAATTTTTATTTTGGGATTATTGTATTGATATGTATTTCGCATTAAAATGTGATATTATAAATATGCGATAATTAATTAATTTATTTTTATTTTAATGACTATCTCAATGACAGCGCAATATTCTAATGACGCTTGTACTAATGAAAATGATATGCAAGAAAAGCATTTAGAACAAGATAATCAAGAAAACACAGAAACAACCACAAATTCAGCCACATCAAGTCATAAGAAACGTGTAGTTTCAAATAAAAAAAGAAAACGAATAATTGAAAGGTCTCTAGAAAGACCTTCCACCTCAGCAATCACATCGATATATAGTGTAAAATATCAAACTGTAAACAGAATTCTACGAAAATATTTGAAAACAGGATTGATGCTTCCTTTAACTTGCGAAGAAGATAGGCGTTATAAATTGTCTTTAGAAATTAAAAACCGATTGGTTGCCTATGTTGATAAAGAATGTACTGTAACTCTGCGAGATTTGTCTTTATGGGTGCATGACACTTTTGGTGTTGAAGTGTCACTTAGCACTATTGATAGACAATTTCATTATACTCTGAAACGATTGGTTCCAGAACGTTGAAATTGTCCAAAGATTATTGATGTTTGCAAGGCTTTTTCACCTATGATAAAAATTTTATTTTTTTTTAAATATATATATACATATTATATATTATAATATCGCATTTTAATGCGAAATAAAATAATCCAAAAATAAAAATTTTATTTCCGTAGTTTTGAATTATGTTTATTGCATTGTTTGTAAATATTATTAGTGATCGAAAAACCCTATAATTAATTATACCGCAAAGTCAGGTCTATTATACATATCGCCGTAAAAGACTCCATTTTAAATTTTGACGCAAAAACTAGTTTTTAACATATTTCGGTGTATAAAAATATACTTAAAGATGAAAAATATATTTGTAATTCAAAAGAAAAATATTTTGAGTATAAATATCTAAAATACATCGAAACCAATGAAAAGACTAGCAAGGTAATAAAATATATTCGTCAGAACAACAAAATTTTGAGCTAAAAATTTTATTCATCGAGTTCAGCAAAACCAAAGAATGTGGTCATGCTTCTTGCGCTGACTTATCATAAATCTTTGAAAATTAAAAATTTTTTGCATTCAAGATCTTCAGGCAGCTTTTGTACAATTTTAGTTTGTCTTCTAATCAAACAGTCATTTCATTTCATGAATCGATAACACCATGATTTAGTAGTTTTACATTTCTTTGCATTTTCTGATTTGATTTAGCCCATTGAAAAGAAAAATGCGATTTTAATCCTGTGTGACTAATTAGCCATTCTCACGTTTCTATCGTATCATGTTTTAAACATTTTCTTCCAAATTAGGCCATAGAATTATTCCGCTTCTTATAGTGCATTTTCTGTAAGATAATTGTTTTAAAACATCTTTTTTCTTCCAACCTCTTACCGTTTTGGTAGTATTATTGAATTTTCTTGCCGTAGAATGATTTGTATTTTACTTAAAAAATTCGATCACTTTTAACTTAAAAGATGCTTAATAGGATTTTCTTTCTGACGAAACCATTTGAAATATATTATAGAAACAAAAATATTAAAGAGATATCTATTTTTAAAATTTTTTTAATCGTTTTAATTTTTAATATCTTTTTTAATTTTTCAAATTTTCAATTTTTTTGTTTTCGGCGTATGAGATCCCCTTAAAGTTTGGAGTTAAATTTTAATAATAAAAAGGGTTTCTATAGGCAAGACTTTATGAAAATTACTTTAATTAATTTAATAAAATTTTAATCAATTTAAATTTTAAAAAATAGTAAAAAAGGAATTCTTTCAATATTACTTATTTAAAAAAAATTAAAAAAAAAACATTTATTTTTCTACTAAAATTTCTGGCTAAATCCCTGGATTTTAATTAATGATAAAAGTAATTATCGAAAGGATATTTCCGAACAACCAATTATCGAGGGCAAGAAGACTATTCTTAGTATTTGGTTATTTCCAAACCTAACAACCTTCATCATATATATTGAGAAAATTAGAAAAAAATAAGAGACATTTTTCTAGTTACATATTTGTTACATTTTGAACATAATTACCTTTTATAAAATATATAAGTTATACATTTTGAGCATAGACTTTTGGTAGAATTTTCTGTCCTGTATAATTGTTTTCAATAGAAAAAACGTACTTTTATAAAATATACATTCCAGAGTGCTTTTCTTTGAAATAGTTTAATTCAAGATTAATTAATATTTTATTAATTAATTTATAATATCTTTTTACTTAATTAGAAATCCTAGTTTTCAGATCATGAGTTGTCTTTCAAATGTACGGGTTTTAACACCTTGACAATTAAATTTATAAACCAGATTAGCTTGCAATCCATAAATAGTTTTCGATTTATTTGAACTTAAGATGTCATTGGAATCACTTTGATATTACATATACTCTTCTTATATGCAATAAATCCTTCAAAATATGGTATGTTGATTAGTGAGCATTTACAATCAAGTCGATCGAGTAAAGTTGTTGATCTTGAAATTTTAATATCGCTACATGATTTAAATTTTCTTAGAGAATGTTTAAAGGACAACATACACACAATAAAAAACTAATATAGTACAACACTAAGGTTACATTGGAGAAATTATGTACATAAACACGGGTTAAGAAAGGACTAAAGTAAGAAAACAATCAAAACAAAGTAAGAGAAAAATCTTCAATTCAAAACCCGGATTCTCTTTTGTTTCAAATTATGTTTTTTTTCTGTTTTATAGAAGTGCATTGATTCACATTATGAGCGACAGTTTCGTTAATCATTATTAATAATACACGACAACCAATTCATAAACATTCAAAATAAACAAAGTAAAACCGTTTCAAATCTTAAATTCTTTAATTAAATTTAAAAATCTTTTTCAATTATTATTCAAAATATCTTAAAATAATAAAATAAATAAAAACAAATTATTTCCTTAAAATCCTTTCATGAAACTACCACAAAAAATTACAAATATTATATTATAATTGCAGATGATAGAATACGAAATTCCGAAACAATTACAATTATCGATTTTTTTTTAAAAAAAAGAAGCTTCAATAAAATTATTTTTTAAATATATTTCTATGAATAATTATTGTTTGTAGTCAACACATCAAAACGAAATTTATTGTCTGAAAATCGATTATCATTCTCATTGATATTAAAGGGGGAAAAAAGAAAATCTAAGTTCAAATCGAGTTATACTGAAAGTCTGGGAGTGTTATCAAAAAAGATAACACAAACAACAGCCAAACGAAATATGATGATTCCATTTTGTTTTTCAGAGCAAAAAGAAACTGTCAGGCGAAATTAGCGAGAATTACGACGTTCTCTCTCCAATCAACAACGTGTCTAACTCAATCATGTGAGGATTAATTTCTAATTTTTGTGAAATTAGTTCCAGTAATTTCTCTAGGAATAAACAAAACTAATCTAATCTGCTCCCGCCACCAGAGGAGATAAGAATCTTAGGCCCGAATCGGCCAGTCAAATCGCAGTCGTAAGCGACAACAACTGCAAATTTGACAATTATTTGACTGCATCGCAAATCCTTCAATCATCAGCACAATAGAATATCAATTATATTACTATAAAAAAGGACAAATTCCATACTCCAACACACGTTTCTTGATAAAACTCATCAACTCCTAACGACATAATGAAATCAAATTTAGGCAATTATTTTTTCAGGCCTTTTCAAATCACTTTTTCTTATTATTATATTATAATATTTATTTGTAGATTTATGATTTATTTTCTTTATTTTTCACACACAGTAAAAAAAAATTAGAAAGAAAAAAAAAGAATTTTCTTTCCAATTTATTTATTTTTCTTTTGATATTGAAAATCGTTTTTGTTTGCTTTTTTTTCTTAGAAAATATATAATAATTATTTTGAAAATTGATTTTATTTATTATTATTTTTTATTTAATTAATTTTTTTTCTCATTTAATTTAATAGAAATTTACTGTTGATTGAAACCAAAATGATATTCACAAAACAAATAAATTTTTAATTTAATTTTTAGATTATATTTATGATTTTTAATTTTTTTTCTTTTAGTTATTTTAGTTATTTAAGTTTATTAATAATAAAATTTAATAGAATTAAATATAAAATAAATTTATTTTATTTTTTTTCCGTTTTTGATTTCTTGAACTTTTTCGATTGATGTAGAATTTTAAAAAAAGAAATACTACAATGAATATTGCTTGCATCAAAGCATACTACATAAAATTTATTGACGTTAAAAATTCTGTTTTAATATGATATTTTATAATGAATTATTTCACATTAAATTCATTTTATAAAATATTATTTTTCGTATCTTCTGTTTGTAAAATTTGCTTTATATAATCGCTCATTTTCCACTTGCTTTTGTACTTTTAATGGGACTAATCCCATCCTTCAAAGGGTCAAAGTCGTTTCAATGTAATAATTTAAAAACAATTAAGGTACATAAAGTTTTTTTATTAAATCTTGCTTATTCATCTTTAACGTATTTTACTTACCCTTGTTCAGTTTGATTTCATCTAGTGTTTATATTTTGATTAAGATTGAAGTTATATTAGGTTGAGGAATAAGTTCCCGCCGTTTTTTAAATTTTTAATCAATTTAATATTTAAATCAAATTTTTTGATGTAATGTTATATGTTATTTGAAAGCTATTGTTTTGCTCTAAAAAATGGTGTATTTTGTTTTTTTATTCAGATTAATTTTTGCTATAGCTGAAAGAACCGCTCGTGATTGGTTCGCAAAATTTAAAATTGGCAATTTTGACCTCAAGGATGCACCTCGTTCAGGATGACCAAATGAATTCGATGAAGAGCGTTTGAACAAACTTTTGCATGAAGAGGCGCGTCAAACCACTCGAGAATTGGCGGAACAAATGGATTGTGATAAAAAAACTGTCGTGAACCACCTGAAATCAATGGGAAAAGTTCAAAAAATGGGAGCTTGGATCCTACATCTTTTGACCGAAAACAACAAAACCAGCGATCCACAATTTCGGCGAGTTTGCTTGCCCGTCATCGCTCTACTCACGGTCATAAGCAACAATTTCTTTATTGAATTGTAACGGGTAATGAAAAATGGTGCTTGTACGTCAACATGAAACAGCGCAAAGAATGGCGTGGCCGAGAAAAACAATCGACACCGCGAGCAAAACAGGATCTTCATCCACGAAAAACAATGCTATGCGTTTTGTGGGGTTGGGAAGGGATTATTCATTAGGGTGGGTCGAAAATTTTTTTTTCTCCAAACATGCCTAAAAAGTTGTGCTTATGCTAGAAAATGAAATATCCGTGCAAAAGACTGCTGTGTAAAAGGGTTTACAGGTCCCAACTTTTGTTTGTATGTATTAGTACTATCCCAGTAAAAATGCTCGCACTCGTGCCATTGTATATTCATCCTGCAAGCAGTCACACGCTTGCAGAAAGACCATTTTTGACATGCTCTATTCACAAGTCCTAAAACAGGAGCATTATGTGATTGTCGCCTTTCCAGGGGAAACATATATCGATCATGTTGTACCTCAAAGTAGTAAAGCTGTGGATATTGGCAAAGAAATCATGTCAATCATCGTTAGCACGCAGTCCTCACTAACCCTTCAAGGAATTGTATGCGATGGAACCAATGCAAACACCGGAAAAAATAATGGAATAATCAGTAGACTCGAAAAAAGCCTAGGGCGACCTCTACAATGGCTGATATGCTTGTTGCATGCAAATGAATTGCCATTCAGGAAGTATTTTTCAGTCGTCGATGGTGGAGAAACAAAAGTTCCAAAAACGTCATGTGGTGAAATAGGAAGCGTTCTTGATTTTGATCCAAAAGACAAGCCCGTAGTAGCCTTTATGTCCCTTCCTGGAAAGGT
>MQRK01222272.1:293-14535 GCA_001938485.1 Girardia tigrina | reverse complement strand
TATATATAAATTTAGCATATTTTTATCATAGTTTTTAAAAATTTCATTAAGGCTTTTATATACCATCAAAAACGTACGCAGAAAAAGCTACGCAAAACTATTTAATTTAAAAAAAGGAGCCAGTCATTCAAGCATATCAAGTATATCATCAAAAAATTCAAAGGAATTTAATCAAGAAGATTGTTGTAAAAGGTTAATTAAATCCTAAACAAAAATCAATGATCATCCAATATCAATAAAATATTCGAAATAGAATTTTTGCATTAGTTATCGGTGTATCGACTATATAAAATGAGGAATGGTTTTTCAAAGTGGTTTTGTATTTGAGCGCTTATGATAAGATATATCAAAGAGAAATAGAAATATCAAAGAGAAGTTTAATCACAGAATTAAGTGAATCCCAAAAGTTGGACAAATTTAGAATGTGAAATGTATTTTGCGTTATTTATTTATTTTGTGTGTTTCTTTATGCATTTTTAGATGTATAAAGATTTCGTCTTCAAAGGGAAACTTCTCGGGTCTCGGGTTCAGATTTTGATGGAGTTCGACATACAGTTAGAAAATGTGAAAGTAGCATACCCGTATTTTAATTCTTGCTCATTTGGATAAATACCAGAGATAATGACCATCAAAGTTTCAGTAATTCAATAATTATAATATTAATAAAATTCAATCCTGCCATCTTCAGATATCAGTTCTTTTCAAAGTACAGTCGTTCATATGGTATATCGGCTTTTATGCAATCCTTCAATATTTTAAAATAAAGAATTTTTAAGGCGTTTATTTAAAAATAAGAATCGAAAAAAATTATTTAAAAAAATAGAATTTATATATTTTTTTTTCTAAAATAGGATTCCGATAAAATAACAAGTTATTTATATTTATTTATAAAATACTGACATTTAAACACAAAAACATTGATAAAGTTATATTTTAATTTTTTAAAGCGGTTCTAAATCTTATGATACTCGGTCTACCTCTTGATCTTCTCGCTAGCGGTGGTAATATTTTATCTTTTGAAAGATCCGCGGGGTAAAGAGGCAAAATCATGGCAACATATGAACTGATGTAATTTGATGTCCTAAAATATTGTTCATCATAATGTTATGGATCTTGTCTCTTCAACAATATTATTACACAAAAATGGAACATCATAATTCAAATGTACACTTACAAGAGCACGTTTTAGCATTCAAATCAATCATATATTTATGATTCATTTTCGATTATATTAAAAGAAATATTAAAAAAATCAAATTCTATACTTTAAATAAATTTATTTTGGATTCTATTTTTTAAATAAACAATAAAAAAAATTTATTTTTAAAATTTTTCATTTAAAATAATTTATTATATGAAAAATCACTTTTGACATTTAAGCATAGTTTTTTAATGCTTTATTAATAATTCTTAGATGACATTCTTCTTGTAATGTGTTGAACTTTCTTCTTTTTTTCTGAGGATTCAGTGTCATAAGTAACCTTAACTTGATTTTGCATTTTTAAATGTGATCGAGAATCGAGTTATTTCTATTCGATTGAGTAAGATCAACTATTCTAGTTTGGAGGGGACGATTTTTTTCCAATGTTCAAAGATTCTCACTTGCGACATTGAAATTTATATATTAGATTATCTTGAACGTCCAAGGGAGTTTATGTTTTATTTGAGAAAAGTCAATGAACCATAAAACTACTGTAATTTGAAATTTACTGACAACCCATTCAACACAAAATGAATGGTGTACGCTACCATCACAAGCCCCTCGCTTAACAAACAAATATTTTATAATTCTATGCTATATTCTTTTCCATTATTATATTCAAACAAACAAATTTTCTCCACAATGGAGAAAATTACATAAACATTTTTGTTAATAGTCGTGTAATTGATAAAATATGAGAAGGGAAATGTTATTTCAACACAATAAAATATTTGTTTATGTTATGCGAGGGGCTTGTGATGGTAGCGTACGCCCTTCGTATTGTGTCTAATGGGTTGTATCCTTCTATAAAAATGCAAAATGTTGATCAAATAAATTGAAGTGAAAGTATTTCTTGTTTTCATAAACCTACCTTTAAAGTTTAATTTTCTTTGTTGTTTCATTGGTTTGTTTGCTTATTCTCATCTTTCCAATTATTGTATATTTACAAGACATAATATAATTTTGTACAGTCGGTACTTTGATGATTCAGCTATTGCAATTTTACAGGAATTTCCTGGCTCACTTGACCTGATATGAACCGTAAAAATAACTGCTTTATAATTATCATGCCATCTTCTTGCTATAATATCCTTCCTCATTTCCTTAAACAAAAACTGAAACAGAAAATATTTGATCAATCTCTGGACATTTTGATTACCAAACTCTCTTTTAAATTGTTACACTCTCTGCTGACAGTATTTATCTTATAATAATTTACCTTTTAACCCCAAAAAATAACTTTGTTGCCAACTCATTTAAAGAACTTTGTAGGTCTTTTCTATTTCGGTGTTTTATTTGAGAGTTAGTTCTTCCTACACTTTTTTTCAATTATTCTACTATTGTCGTTGGATAAGGGTCGACCAGACGTATCTTTCATCGACAGTTCTGACGTGAATATAGAAGACAATAATTCTAAGTTCACTAAATTTTCTCAGCAGATGGTACAAAAAACAAGATGACAAAAATGAGAAAATAATATAATATATTGACCGAGTTTTGCTACAAATCTAATGTGTATACTTAAAAAATATGTATTAAAGCAAAAAAATATGTATATATTAAAAGAAGACGTTAAAATAATAAATCTCTATTAATCATAAAGTTTAGAAGTATTAAGAAAACAAGGATCACAGGTTTAAATCGGATCTTTACAAAGAACTGGACTGCCCTATAGACATAATATAATTATTGTTTAAAAAAACCTACCTACTTTAAAAGGGTCAAAGATAATTTTGTTAATAATTTTAATAATTTTGTTAAAAAATATTCAGCAATCATCAAGTAGAAAATTGGTTATTGTACCATAATCATCGAAAGAATCCGTCACATCTAAAACTTATTGTTTAAATTTGAAAATTAAGTTAAAGGGTTTCTAACCTTTACAAAGAAAAAACAAAATTAAATGTACTTTCATTAGAACATCTTTGTGTTATAAGTTTCTATTATATGTTATTTACTGAAAAATTATTCTGAACATTGGACGACTTAGGAAATTATCTTAAAAGTAATACACGATAATTTTTAATATTTATCATCAATAAGTTATTGAATTATATTTACCTTATTGCAGTATTTATATTTGTGAGGAATATTTTAAATTGTATGAATGTGTGAATGTATGGATGCTGTATGTTGATTTAAGTATGTTGAATTTAGAATGGTGATTCTCCCACCCAGATGGAAATTGGTATTTTTGCATATTTACAATGATTGACTATTCGAACATATTAAAATAATAATTTGATGAGTTTATATTTTTTAAATTAACAATTAAAATTAAGTTAAATATTTTTTAAAAACAAAAAGAAAGGCATTTAATTATATTTAAATTAAATTCATTTTAAACAATTTTATAAAGTTTTATTATTCTGAGATTTTATTCAGAAATGATTAAAATTATTATTTTTAATTAAAGTTTTTATGATGTAAATATTTTTAAAAGAATTAGAAAAAAATTGTTCGAATAATCATGATTAAAAATAGAAATTAAAAAGCCAATTAGAGCGATGTCAAACGATGAACAATCTACCGAGAGTTGTAATGACTACAAATGTGATAATAATAAAGATGCTAATAAAAATTGTCTTAATGTTCTTAACAATACTATAAGGACGATTCTAACTTACGAAAATTAATTTTTATTCTAGTATTAAGTCTAATCTAAAATGTTCCACTATTTTATTTGTTATATTCTTTACTCTAACTTTATAGACAAATAAATATAATATCTAAATATATAATCTTCCAGGTTCCCAGAATTGATTCTTGAATATAAAATTTTTAAAATACATAAGATAAAAACAATATACTCTAGCTTATAATAATAATAATAATTATTATGAGGAGTTAGATTAAATTTTCCCTTCAACAAAATAATTTATTATTTTTTTTAAATTTGAAAATTAAATAAATATAAAAAGTTATAAAATTAAATATTTTAAAAATGATTTTTAAATGAAAACAAACAAAAATTAAATTAAATATACACCAAAAAATGTTTAAATTCAAAATAATTGATATATTTTAATAATAAAAATTTTGAAATAAGAATTTTAAAATAAATAATAAACGGATTAAAAATTATAATATTTTTAAGAAATAATTTATTAAATTAAAATGCTTGTTGTAAATTAAAATTTCATAGTTTTATGATAAAATTTTATAAATAGATTTTAATTATAATTTAAAAATAAATTTTTTTTCTTAAGTTAAATTTTTCAAATTAAATTGAAAGAAAAATTAAATAAATGTATTTTTGCAAAATGATTAAATTAACGTGAAATATGTTTATATGCGTGTATTATTGTCATTAATAATTTTTTGACAAATAAGAAGAAGAAGAAGAAGGAGAGGAAGAAGGAGACAAAAGAAGAAACAAAAGAAAATAAATGAAAGAAATAACATAATATGTTAATTTTCAGAATAAAAACTTCATCTTATGGATAAGAATATTTTATTTATGATGAGAAATACAGAAAGTCAAGTAACGACTATTGGAGTAAGTTACCTGATTTCGTCGCTACCAAGTCAGTAAGTGATTTCCTAAATCAAAGACAAAAACTGTATTTCTTTCAGATTTTTACTAATAAAAATGTAAGCTTTTCAATTGTAGTTGTTCGTTGATTTTACTAAGAAACACGTTCAGAATTTCTATGTTACAAAATTTACCAACAATACACAGAAAGAAACATGATCAAATAGAAAAAGTAAATTATCACAGTTTTACTTGCAACAATTATGAAGTTTAAATTGAAATATTTTTTTATATTTTACAAAATATTTTACTTCTTTGGAAAGATTTATTTTCTTTAATTCTGCTAATGCAAAGGTAAAAATTTATTCCCTCGAATTGATAGTTCTGGAAGAGTCTTGAACTTGTAGGTTTCCTCTTTTTTAGTATTTTAACTATTATATTATCATTACAATAATTTATATGATATTTAATTGTTGAATTAAATTGATTCCTAGAGTTCCTAAAAATTAATGGTTGTCTTACTAACCCTGGGAAAGGATTTTCCACATTAGATTTATTGCAGCATTTCCCGAGATCATTAAAAATTGTCTTTTAAATGTTATATACTGTCTAAGAATTGGGGAAAGAACATATAATACAGGTTTGGCTCAAAAGTTTCTGCCGATGAATAAAGCTTTCTAAAATTAGTTCTATGCATTCGCGGTTAATGAAATTTTTACCATGTACTCTTCAGTAGTTTTGTTAACAATATATGTTAAAATTTTCACAATTTGAACATAACTTTTATAATAAACTACTTAATTTGTATGAAATTAAACATTGTTTAAATCTATTACGAATGTTTTTCGTTTTTCTAGTGAGTATTCGTACTGAAAATGCAGTTTTCTCGAGAAGATATTAGAAAAATCATTTATTACAACTGGAAGAGAGCACTGTCAATTGCCAATAATCATAAAGAAATCAACTGCATCCTTGATGAAGGCACAATTGGCCTCAGAACATGCTCCGAGTGGGTAGCAAAATTCAATAGTGGAAACTTTGTGACGATGAGCCATGCAGTAGACGGCCTTCATACAATTTGGAAGAGGAGATACTAACTGTTCTCAAGGAAGATCAGTGAGCTACAACAACAAAAATTTCTGAGTGCGTTGGGAGTTACAAGGAGACTGTAAAAAGACGATTGATTCAAATGGGAAAGCGCTATTTGTACAACGTTTGGATACCATATGTGCTGACTGATGCAGCGAAGACAAAATGAGTTACAATCTGTGAGCAATTACTTCGACTGCTCCACCGCAATAATTTACATTATCGCCTTATTACAGCTGTTGAAACCTGGATTTATTGGCAAAACAGTGGTCAACAACGGAACAAGTCTTGGCGAGGCACTGGAGATAAACTAGTGACGGAATCAAAAACCCTTCTTACAAAAAAGAAATTTATGTAAGTCTGTTCTGGGACTCACAATGGATTATTTTGATGTACGTTTTGCCACCTAATGAGAGTATCACTGCCAATATTATTGCGATCTGATGGAAAAATTGAATGAAGTCGTTTTTGAAAAACGGCGAAGACGAATGTCTCATGGCAATATCTACCTCCAGCACGACAATGCGAGGCCCCATACAGCTACCATCACACAAGAGAAGATTACTCAGCTTCGTCTTAACATTCTTGAACATCCACCATACTCACCAAACTTGGCCCTCTCGGATTATTACCTTTTTCGATCAATGAAATCTGCCTTGCAAGGAAATGATTACGCCAGTTCATCTGCTGTAATACACGATATTCAACAATGGGCTGACTCAAAACCGCAGCAATTCTTCCATGGTGGCATCAACAAGGTGCCGGGATGGTGGCAACAATGCATTGAGCATGATGGTGAATATTTTGAAAACTTATGTCACATTGATGATCAAATACTCTGTTGATATTCATTTGTTATTGAAATTTCGGAAGAAACTTTTGAGTCAAACCTGTATATGAAATAGTCATCTAAAATAAAGTTGTAGAAATCTTTAACTTGAGATAAAAGAAATTTATTTATGTTTATTTATTTTTTTTGTATTTTGATTATATTGTATGTTGAGAACGTACATGTTGGAAAAATGTAATTTTTTTATTTACAAACGAAAAAGAAAAGTAATTTATTCAAATACATAGAGACGGAGAATTCGCTCTATCTATCCTTTTTGTAGTCCATCGACCTTCATTCAATAGTTGACTAAAAAAACGTATGTAATAGAGGCTATCACTAGGACCCAGATTTTTCCGTTGATAAAAACATCGAATTTCAGTCACTAAAAATACAAACTTCGGTAAATATGTCAGTCCGAAAATTGCATATTTAGCTCACAAAAACCTCGGTTCTTATATGAAATTTGTCGTTGAATATTAAAAATGACAATAATAACTGATAAAAGAATTTAAAATCATAAATTCAAAAATTTATTGAAAACAAATGCATAAAAGTAAAGAATGTTCTTTTTTCCAAGTTTAAAAAAGAAAGCCTTGGTATTGAAGAACTCAACATTGTTTTTTACTGAGAGAAAAATCTTTCAAGTGAAACTGAAACAAGGGAAGCATAAATAATTTTCATTGGAAATACAAATATCTTTCTTTTGATGAGAAAGAAAACAAATTCAGGATTATTGTTTAGATTATAAAGAAATCTATATCTTGCAAACCCACTCAGTCTGTATCTTATCTGGTTGAGTCAAAAGTTATTCGTGTTTTTAGTGAATTAACGTTTTTTAGCTGATCATTTAAGTCTAGCTTTTGTGTGTCATTTTAAAACCCATAAAAGTTCAATCAAATGACACTTTAAAAGTTAAATCTTTAAACTTCATTCGATTAATTTTTACACTTTAGAATGATTGGAGAAAAACAGTAATTCGTGTCTTATTTATGGAAAAGAAGCCTAACAACAGTAGCTGCAACTGGAGCAATCTTCAACGTAGAAGGCAAGAATGGGGTCAAGAAAAATACAGCTCGTTGTTAGTTTCGTCATTTTAATCAGGGAGATACTAGTCTTGAAGATCAGGAACGTTCAGGTCGATCATCAGTGCTGAAAAAGAGCAGTTTCGTACCCTGGTGGAGCAGCAGGCCTGTACTAGCACTCACAAGCAGTCCGAAGAACTCGGTCGTTGTTGTTTATAAATAAAAATCTACTCCGAGTTCCCATGAATTGACAAACATTCAAGCCCAGCTTCGAATTGGTCTTTGCCGCGAACTACTCAATAAACCCAGAGACAGCCGTTTTTAGCAAATTATTACAGGAGATGAAAAAAAAGATTTTCTTTTGTAATTCTAGTGGAGGTAAGCAATGACTTTAGCATGATCAGCCAACTCAGCATGTTTTTCGTCAAAGTCGCATCAAAAAGAAATTTATGTTGTGTTTTTTGTGGAATTACAAAGGACCTGTGCAGTGGGAACTTGTCCCCGATGGTCGAGCCATCGATGGTAACCTTTTTGATGAACAAAAACAGTGTGCTTATTGTAATAACCGCATAGAACACATACCGTTTTTTTACTATTTGGTGATTCTAATAGTCATGTATTTAGTTACGTTAAAGTGCTCTGTTTTTTTTGTGACATGTAATTTATTTGTATGTATTTTGAAATTTTTACAAGTGGATTCGCGTCATGTTTTATTTTTATCCAAAGCGTTAAAGAAATTGAAGACTCATAAAGTTTTGAAAGAGAAGAAGATACAAATTATGAGAAGAATATAAAGATAAAGATAAAAAAACAGAGCACTTTAACGTAACTAAATTATTAGAATCACCAAATAGTAAAAAAAACGGTATGCGTTCTATGAGGTTATTACACTTATGATACTTGGAGCTACCCAAAATTTTTGTGATTCAAGATATTTTGCGAATAATAAAATATTTATTAGAATATAAACAAATTCAATTTCATGTATTGATATTATAATTATTTTCAAATTAATTTTTGTCGTTAAAAATATTTAAATTGCATTTCTACACGTTATAATTCTAATTTTTTAACAACAATATCGAATATCAACGAATTTGCTCTCAGAATTAATTTTAGAATTAAAAAATGAATGTTCTGTAAAAATATTTTTCATCAATGCTTGCGATATTTCTATTAAAAAAATTTTACCATGCGATGAAATTTTGTAAAATAATTGTATTTGTTTATTTGAATGAAATAAATCAGAAATTGGGTCGAGAATTTGACTTTTGAATGTTTTTGAATTAATTTTCAACAAAATGTCATTGTCTCCAATGAGAGATGATTTGAGTATTTTTTTCACTTGCGAATTTTAATTATGGGAATGGAGAAAGATCGCAAGTTCAAAAATTACATTCTACATTAACTTTTTTCGTTGATTTGATTGTATTTTCTCCCGTCATTGAAAACGTTCGATCAATGAATATCAATAGGAGGAATTTCTCAGAACTCTATTCACAAATCAAGTGGTGCAATTTGGTCGCGTTCGGTTTGGAGGGTTCCGGAGTGGAATTGATCGAGCAGAGCAGATGCAGCTTATTCGATATGATCAAAGATCGATTCAATCATATCAAAAGTTACGCCCAATCATTCACCACATTTCATCTCGGAATCGTTTTAATCGTTCGCCGATTGAACGATAAAATGATTCTGTTGAACAGTTGCTCTAAATTCTCAACGATTTCCAACAATATCGATATGTTTCCGATGAGATCTGATTTTTTCGACACAACATTCATGTGCTCTGCGGCCGTACTCAAGTTTTTGCGAAATCACGACATGAATGTGAATGATATAATCGATAATTGAGTTGGATTTTTGAACAGCAACGAGTTCCTGCAGCAGCACAACAAATTTGACTCGTATTCGAATATCCACAGTGTGTTAAGTGAGGACGATATTCATGTAACGATTGAGAAAGAAATATTTTATTCCCGTCTACCCGAATTCCGTCTCCCAACGCCAGCGTGCCGCAGCCACGAATCCGCTGCACCCACTCCGCTATCATGTTAAATCGCGGTAGAGAAATCCTACCGAAATAGCCATTTTTTTGCCTTCAAGACACCAGCATGGTTTCGCCATGGAATTGAGCAATTGGCAGAAAGATGGCTTCGAGTCATTAAAAATGATGGACTGTAATAATTTTTATAATTAATGTTTAAAATAAAACAATGAAAATAAATATTTTATGAAATCAATTGAACTTTGAAATTTAATGCAAAAATGATTTTTATAATTAATTTTTAAAATCATATTTCGGATTAACAAAAATTGTAAATAAATTTTTAATTTATTATGTAAAACTTTTCAAAATAAAATCAATGTTATAGCATTAATTATTATATTGGTATTTATATTTAGGATTTATATTTAGTTTGATTGATCTCAGCTGTGAAGATAAAGATAAAAAACTTGATTAGGGGAAATGGATGGGTTGCTAAAACTTTTTTACTAACTTCTTGGAGTGGATGCGATTGAGAACGTAGAAGTTATGACATTTGATAATGGATGCGTTAAATTAGGAGTTATGTCAGAACTATTGAATATTTATAAATCTGATATAAATAGAAACCTAAAAGAAACAAGTTAAGATGATTTGTGTACATAAAAGCATAATAATATGATTCGATTCAATAAATCTTGGACCACTTTTTAGGATTGGAAATCTTTCTCAACTGATTATTTACCAAATATGCATACATGTTGAAATGAATAAAAATCAAAAGATAAGATGACCATGAATACCTTTGGTGGTGCGAGAGCGGGCATAGCGTGGTGGCTGCGACGTGTTAGTGATGGTGGGTGGACTGCGGGACGCGGGGGGCTTAAATGCATAGTCTCACCGGGAGGGAAGCTCCGACTCTCAATCTGACTATCGTTCCTCTGAGGGCTAGCATCCTTGGAATCCCATTTTTTATTATTCTCATCATTATCGTTGTTATAAGATCCCCATCTTTTACTATCACTATCATTATCATTGTTGTTATTCGAGCTCAAACGTTTGTTATCCTTACGACGAGAACCGTCACGGGAAACCCATTGCGGTATTTTAACATAAGGATGTTCCATATCGATTTGATCGGGAAGAACTCTATCGAAAACATGTTTCGGATTTCCAGACGATGGCGACTTGCAACTGTTATCTTCGATTCCCACCTCAAACACATAGTCACCCGAACTACGTTTCTCTAAATTTGTCGACATAAGAAATTAATTTCGTTTTAAATGAGCAATAACAGAAAAAAACTTCAAATGCACCAATTATTTATTTACCACTTTACAAATGGCGTCTTTAAATTCAAATTCAAAAACTTTTTCGCAATATTTTACAAAATCAAAAAAAACAACAACCACAATGGCGACTTTCGATTTGTATAATTCAATAAAGGTTCGCGCCAATCAATTTTTCAAACAAAAATCCATTCAAAAAAATCGAATGATCGAATCACTAAATCACTGGCCAATCAGAAAGGCCGAAAACAATTCAATTCAAAGCACAATATCCAAAAATTTATTTTGTTTAAAAGGATCAAACCATTTATTTACCGTCACTACCAAGGTTATTGCAAAGGATAAAAAAAATCGATCTCATCGATGACCACCGTCAACCTCCAATCGATGGACATTTCTATTCTCTCAAACGTCTATCGGAATGTTTTCGTCTTTCTTCAAACACCAAATCGATAATTTCCATCGCCGAACATTGTTTCACCGACCGAACGGCGCTATTGGATATATTGATTGCCGATCGGATCTTACAAATATCACCGGAAATTAGGGGATTTTGCTCTATTTGCGGATGGTTTTCATCCACGACATATTCGTCGATAATCGATCGAATGACGCGATTGATTTGGTTGTCGGACAGTGACAGTGGATACGAGTCGATCTCAATGAGTGTGAACCGCGCGAAGCCACTGGCAGGGCGGCTGAGGATCGAGCACCGCTGGAATCGTGCGGCAAACACGCGAGGAGGCGCTGTTGTCAGGGAGATCGTATCTGAGACTCGCGGACAGTAAGGGGACACGCGGGCGGTCCGTGTCTTGATGAGAGCTATTTTCTATTCTTTTTTTTAGATTTTATGTAAGAATAAATGATTGTCTTCCAAATTCATTGGTTTTTTTAATATTTATTATTATTAATTCCGGTCAATAATATTCGTTTATAAATAGAGAAATTCTTCTTCTTCTCGATGATATCGCGCACCTTCGCCTCGGCTACCGATACACTGTTCTGCGCATCATTCGCTGCTCGAATGTCATCCTGATTCTTGGTGATCGGATTCATCTCGTTCTGTAACTGCTCGATCAGTTTATTATCTTCTGGATCTTTCAGGTCTTCCTATTTTTTTCAATTGACGAATTAATAATTTCAACTTTCGCTTCCGATGTAATCGATTCATAAACAGCTTGATCTGATTCAATGTCAGTCTTCTGCAACAAACATTTTCATTCTTTATTTCATTATCAACATTTTCTATAAATTAATTGGTTCTCCACGTATCATTAGACTCATTCCTTTCGATCACATTCACACGGAAATTTCGATTCATCTTTATTTTCTTTCAATTCTTCGTTTTCTTCACTATTATTATTCACTATTATTCACTATCATTATCATTATCGCTTAACTCCACTCGCCATTGATTTGCTCTCACAACCGAGCCTCATTTTTACAATCAAACAACCTTAGATAAATGAATCTGAAAAGGTATTTGGTAGAATATAATGGGCGAGAAATTGGATAATCTGTAGGATTGACCCCGATATATGATAAAGTATATGTAAGCAAAGAAAAAATCAAACTAGTATTTAATTTTTGAAAGTTAATGAAGTATAGCGATGTGTATAGTAGTTCTTTAAACATATGCACCCCAGAAAATTTTGCAGCAATTGTCTGTTACCTGAAAACTTTGTCAATATGACATTATAGAATTTTTAAATGTGAATATTACACTGAAAATGAAGTTTTATTTAATTCGATAATATTTTATTTTGAAGATACTTGCATTGATCGACCACAAAGGAGGAATAGGAATAAAAGTCCTTTATTTCTTCCTAATTTATTGAATTTTTCCAAAACTAACAATTAAGTTGAAGTTTCGCATCAAATAAAAAGCTTTTGATTTCAAATCATCAAAAATTTGGTTTTTCAGTGATGTACCATGGCATGAAAAACCTTTTATTGAATCAAAGATTGACCAGAACCGATTTTAGAAAGGAAAACGATATGGAAAGTGTATAAAAAATATAAAGAGTAGTAGTCAGTAACAATAATGCATTGATTTTGAATTATTTGAAGGATATTGCTAGCAAATTTCATTTGAACCTTTAATATTACTTACTAATAAATATGGAAAATGCATTTATAAAATTTGTTTTTGTTTTGAATAATGAATGAAGGTAGATTTTATTTATTATTATTTGTTTTCGTACTACATTTTTATAATTTGTACATTTTTTTCATTTACTTTAAGTAATAAGACTACTTTTTATTAAATTTTTAAAATCATTTTATATCCGCAGTATTTTAGTTAAATAATAATTGTATTCGCGATATTGTGAAGACGGCATCTTGAAGTGAAACCTAAAACATCTGAAACATTTTTGCTCTGATTTACTGGTCTCGTCTGTATTTGTCAAAATCAAATAATCTTTTACATTAAACATATTTTTAAATAATATCAAATATAATATAAATCCTAAGAACCTGAACGGAATAAAAATGTTTTATTACTTACTCATTATTTTTATTTTATTTTTAATAACGTAAACTCTAATAATTGTAACAGTGTATCGTAAATAATATTTCGTGAAAATTATTATACTATGAGATCTTACTAACACTATTAAAACATCTACGTAATCAGAATTTTACACATGGTATCAAATTTGTATCATTAAGAAAAAGAATAGTCGTTACTAAATTTTATTACAATAAAACAAGTATGACATGTGGGTCACAAGTGACCACAGAGGAAAGACAGCTACTGACTAGAGCGTCATTGAGCGTCTAGAGAATTGATTCGTTCCAGGATTGAGTTGATTGGCTTCTCCGTGGAACTTGAGCATGGGTTGAAACAGAGAGTGTTGTGTTTCGCCCAAGTTGACGAGCAGTGCTTGATATTGGAAATCACGCATCTTCTCCGTAGATTGTTGATTGCGATATCGGATAGTTTGAGATCCTGTAGCACGTCGTTATTCTTTTTCGGCCAGGAGCCAAGACAGCCCACAACAATTGTGCCAAGTTGGATATTCCAGCCTGGATATTTGGCTTTGGCTTCGGCTTCTAATGACTTGTATTTAGTTTCATTGAGCTCCCTGGCTGATTTGAGATTTTCAGTTTCATCGTATGGTGTTTTGATATCAATCAGCCATAGAGTTCTGCCTCCAGTGTTTTTGGCTTGGATATCGATCCTTCTGTTTGAGTTAGAGAAATCACTTTGTTCGTCACTCTTGATTTCATAAAAAGGCATTTCAAAATCGATAGCCTCAATTACCAAGTCAACCACAGCGTTGTGGCGAGCAGTGATCAGTGCCATATTTGTGTTGCAACGACATAGTACGTGCATCTGTGTTTCA
>MQRK01222270.1:12934-36151 GCA_001938485.1 Girardia tigrina | reverse complement strand
TTGCAATATTTTTTCTAAATAAATTTATCAATAAATTATTATTTCGTTTAAAATCACCCCCGCTTATAGTCACATAAAAATGCCAGTCCCTTCAATGTGACTATATGTGGGGTTTACTGTAATTATTATAAACAATAACAACTTAAAATCATACTGATTTATTAATAATTTATTTGAGCTATAAATTGAGTTTTTGCCAAGCATGAATTTATGAAAATATGTTCCCCGGAAGTAAAAGAATATCTAATGAGATTCTCTTAAATAATCAAACTGTTTTAAAAATTATTGAACTGATCAATTTTTGAAGCAATTAATCTTGGCTGAACTGAACAGTATATATTGATACTTTCTGTTAAGAATTTAAACAAAAATAAAAATAATCTTTATGTGCTTTGGTTGGGGCACTTATGTCGGTCGTTGCTTTTGTCAGATGGCTTTTTCCCTGAAAGATTTCCCTCATTCTCTTTTTTCCTGAAAATCTTGGATAAATCAGAGATAAACAAAGACAACGCTTTCATCAGTAGATAGTTACAATGGAGAAGAGATACAAAGGATTATATATCACATCAATGAGGGCAGATTACTGTTGGACATTAAAAAAACACAGTTACGTAAATCATAAAAGCTATATTATTTCTTCTCAGAACGCATGATGAAAATCATATTCTCTTTCCGAACATACCGTATGATATTAATGTGCTAAACATATTTTTATTTTACTTGATGCATTTATATCTATGATATGGACACGTAGACCGAAATTTTTGACAAATACTGTATATTAGCAACATTACAATTTTCGTAAACACATTTATTTACAACACAAAAAGAATCATTTTCAGTAGTACTTTCTGTGGGAAGCATCGTTCTTGATTAATATTTTTTTGTATCTATATTCAAACCTTTGATTAATGAATGAGATTTTATAATTATTAACTTTTCATTTGTCAAAATTTAATTGGATAAAAATGAAATAAGTAATTTTTAAAATAAACATTACTTTTTAAAATATATTAAATTCAATTAGTTAAAATCGTTTACTAAAAATATTATTAAAATTTATACTTACAAAACATTTAATTAATTAGTATTTAAACATTAATCTCATTAGATTTAAATAATTAATCAATACCAAATCAATCCCATCTAAGTAAGAGAGTCACCAATCTAAACAACATACAAACAACAAACTTACAATATTCAGAATTTTCCCTCACACTGTAACTAAAAATCTGGAGGTTCTCGAATAAAACTGATTTTACATTTGAATTCAGCGTGTCGATATTGCCTAAAATAACCTCTTTTTATTCGTGTCAAGAAAAAAAGTTCAATTTTGTTGGACTGTGTAATTTGTAAATGACAAAAAAGGTCAAATATTCGGTAAAGGGACGAAGAAAATGAAGTATATAATTTTTAGACTGACCGAACAGAAGAATAAATAATTAATAAATAAATAACTTAGTAAATTAAATAATTTAATAAAATTTAAAGGAAATTTTAAATTAAATTTAAAAAATTAAATATTTATTGATGTAACTAAAAATTTTGAATCTAAGGAACCTGTTATTGCTATTTTAGCAGACCATTTGCTCGTTCCATCAAGTATACTCTGCCTTATTGTCTTCAAATGTTGATTGTGAGAATCTTCGCAGACCGAAAATACATTTCTGATTATCGAAAATATCTCGGTATGGTTTTTCACACGAGCTTGCATTAAGTCATTCATTGATTTAATGATGGTTTGAGTTTTACTTTCAACACCGTGTTTTGAGGATTTTTCTGCCGCTCCTGAACACATTTATTTTTTTTAGTTTTCTTGAATTATAACAATTTTAATTACAGTTGATTTATTTTTCATTCTTCCGAGTATGTTTTTAATTTAGAGTTTTAAGTTCTTTTATTTAGACTTTTATTGAATTACGAAAAGTTTTTTGTGACGCAGACTAATAAAAGTCACTAATAAAAATTACTGTTTATAAAAACTTCATCATTTTCATTTATTATATAATTTTTAATTTTTTAAAATATTTAATAAGCAAATTAATATAATAATATTTTACCCTTTAAATTAAAAAATAATAAACTATTCAGGTGAGATAAAAATTTAAAATTAACCCCTCATAACACAAATGACCAGCTGGGATATATTTGTACCCATTAAAATGTTATTTGTTTTGTAAGTTAAATATTTTCTAGAAATCTGTCTCTTAAAAATGCATCAAACAAATTTAGAGTATATATATATATAATATAATAATATAATATTGTATAATATTATATATAATTGAATAAACATCTTTTGAGTAACCATTTATTGTTTCTTAATTCATTACATGATATTAAATAAATTTAAAAAATAAAGGTAAATGTTTTTTAAAAATTAAAAGGCCCAATTTCAAAATAAAAATTTTTATTGAGGCAATATATTTCGACGGAATATCCGTCATCATCAGGCGATTCTGATTCCAGCTGTTAAGCTTATATATGCTGATGATTATGTAATTAATCATGCAATTACTGTTTCACGTAAACACTTTCAACAAAGTTGATGAGTTACTTGATTGGACAGTAATTACTGGAATAACCGTCTTAATTATTAATGCCTCACTCGACTCTCTCAATATTTTTTAAAATCGCTGCATAAAACTTTAAAATTATTTATTTCAAAAGAAGATTTACAATGTTTTTTTATGTTCAGCAATATTACTACTATCACTTAGATGTCCATGCTCACGAACCCACTGATAGAGATGACAGAGTGTCTCTCCAATTTATATGACTTTGCACCCATTACGCTCAAAATTATACATAAGATCAGAGTATACATATATAAAAATATGTAAGCTTAACAGCTAGAATCAGAATTACCGGATTATAACGGATATTCCATCGAAATATATTGCATCTATAAAAAAATTTATTTTAAAATGGCGTCTTTTGATGTTAATAAATGTTATTTATTTATTTAAAATAATCCTACTGCTTACATTATATTGTTTACAAAAGTTATTTTTGCTGTTTCACAGGGGTATGTGATTTAAAACCTGAAAGGACATTAAAATAACGTAATAAAATAAATTTTTGTATATTGAAATAATAAAGTCTTACTTTGAAGGCAATCTGCATTTAAAAGTTCTTTGCATTTTTCGTGGCATTTAACACCACATTCCACACATCGCAAACCCTGTCGAGCCACTCCCCAAAGTAGACCTTCACATTCGTAGCAAAATGTAGGTTTTGTGGCATTGAGAACTTGAAAGTTATGAGGAGTGTTTGATGAAATTGGATATATCATGGCTTGCAATGCTTTCTTGTACACATGCAATTTCTTAAGATGATAAGAAAATTTAAATAAATAATTGTATTAAGATGACAAATAAGTTTCTAAGCTTTTTTTGAATAGATAAAACTTCTTTTAGAAAGACTTAAAGCATAAACTTATTCCAAAGACTCTTTCAAAATCTTGAATTATGGATTTCAAAATAAATTAGTTTAAAGATGCATAAATTTGAAATGTGGAATTTCTACTAAAACTGAGATATGATAGTTCGAATTTCGCATAACAACTCTACTTTGAAATAAATGAATTTTAAAGGAATTCTACGCTGAAATAAAGGAACAGCAGTTAAAACAATGTCAATTTAACAGCTTAAATTGAAATCGTAAATTAATAACACATCTTTCAAATATTTGAAAAGCATTATCAATTCCTCTTTTAATCTCGATTAAATTCTCATTTAAACAGCACAAATCATCCGAATTCAAAGAACTCAAGCTTCCATCGATCTCATAACAATCAAATGAAACACTAAAAATATTAGCACTTACTTTGAAAATCTTTTGAATGTCACTACAAATTAAAAATGGCGATTGTTTGAATATTTTTGTCAAATATCGATCTTTCATCAATTTTGCCCTCATCACTATGTCACTAAACATTCATAACCCGCCCAACGAAGACGAAAAGTACAATTTGGTAAAATTTATTAATGCACAACAATATTTAATTTTATTTACACAAAAAGGTTTTATGAATAAAAATATACTTTGTTTCGTACTTTTAATTTTTAAAAAGGTTTTTTTGAAACTCAATCCGGAACAACAGCTATAAAATAACATTAAATTAATATATCTCAATGTATTTAAGTGGTATTAAAATTATTATAATCAGTAGAATTATTCATTAAATTAGTCATTAAGGAATCTTTTTATTTTCCTTTTACGCATCTTCATCATCTGTCTTATAGTATCACTAGTTATTAGTTTTTAGTTATGATTGCAAAAATGTCACTTGTATTTCAAGTATTTTATTTCACTCATAACTTATAACTAGTTTTGACATACTTCTGCTAATGAGCAATTATTTAAAATTAGCATCCCTGACCTCTCCAAAGACTTTTAAATCGTTATTAAATATTTAATATAATGAAAAGATTTACATTTTATTTGTATAGAGAATTTCAAAATATGTCCATGAGACAAAAAAAGAGTTTTTAAAAAGAAGTAAAAATTTTTTCCTAATAAATGCTTAATTTTTTGCTTGTATTCTTTCTTCGTTTTTAATGAGATAATGTCAAATCTTACTAACCAGCCTATTAATTATAAAATATTAAATAAATAAACTTAATGAAAATGAAAGTTAATATTAGAAACTAAACTAACTTAAAATTGAAAATAAATATTCATTTTAATGATCAATTATTTGAAAAAAATATTATGTTACATTTTAAACTGTTTTCTGCGAAAATATTCTGGATTGTCAAGAGATTAAATGTGTTTTCTAAGTAAATTTAATAATTTGTTACAAACTTCTGAGTTCTTTCTGGCGAGTGCATAAAAATTTTATTTATGCAAATAGGATATTTATTTTTTACTTGGAAACCCTTATTATTTTTGACATATTAACTAATGAGGCATACTTAATTCTGTTTCGATTTTTTGAAAGAAAATAACTCTCTCACAGAATTATGGTCAAATAAATGCATTTACAAACATTAAAAAAATTCATTTATGAAATCCACATTGGATAAATTTCATTTAAACTTTGAGAATATTAACAAATGTAATTCAAAGAAGCAAAAAATACAGTTATAAAAAGCAGAATTAAATATTTTAAAATAAAATTAGAGTATGTCTTAAAAATGATAAATAGTTTCCTTGTCAGTATTTATTTATTTATATTAATTTTTATTTTTTAATTAGTAATTGTTGTTTAAGTTTTTAAAGGTTTCGAATCAAATTCGAATACATTTCTCTACTAGCTATCACCAGCTTTAAGTCTGGTACAATTGAGAACATTAACTCGTATGGATTATATTTTGGATAGTTAATGCAAAGGATTAAGTGGATTTTGAGTGGATTTTGTTAAACGAGAGAAGTGTCATCTCAGAGATTGAATATTGTTCGGTGGTCAATTGTTTCGATTATGACTAACACTTCCGCGAACGAAACGACAATAGCCTATCTATAAGCTTTCCTATAGTAGGACGAAAGATACTAAGTCTACAGCAAACATTATCGAATCGAGCTAAACAACTTTTATCAACTATTTTTGTTAATATTTACATGTAGAGTAGTATTTGTGCGTCCTTACTGAATACAGTCGATATTCCGCACATTTCGTGCATTTTCAAAGGTTTTAATCCGTTAAAGTGTAATGTACTTAAGATACAAAACATCGTTTTTTCAAGTGATAATTGCCAATCGTTAGTTAATCAGAATGGAAATTATATTTTTAATGTATTTTTATTTAATTTTAAAGTTAGTTTAATTTTTATTTTACTTTTTGGTGATAAAATGATTTTCGATTTAGTTCACGTAATTAATTATGTTATAAAATTAAAGTGAATATGATTTATAGGTAACAATAAGTTCAAGAAATAGGGTGTCCTATTTAACATACTTAGGTATACTTACCAATACGAATAATTAAATTGTTAAATTAAAATCAAATAATTGTTTAAATAATTATTAAAGTAAATATGTTTTAAATAAATAAATTGTATATAATCACCAGTTCCTCATCATTCAATGACTGCCTGGTCACCAGACTCGCGTTGGCAGCGTTAAGGTTTCTCTTCTGGGCTGTCATTGTCTTAAGCAAATAAAATTACAGAAAAATTATGTGTATTATTAAATAAATTTAAAATATTTTTAATCAACACATTTACAACAATTTATAAACGATAAATACACAACATAAACAGTTTAACAGTCACATTATTATTTTTAGAGAGATTAATTATACAAACAAAACATAATAAATAATATTTAATTTTCTTTTACTATGGTAAAACTACGACGATTTCTACAACCTGAGAAATAACATTTACATTTTTTTTTCAGTATTTTATAAAATATATTACGAAAATATAAATATACAATTTTGTTGAAATTGTTTTATATTTTTCGGTTGATAGGTATCGTTTATCTTTAAAAATTCATCTAATACATAATATGAAATTAAATGAAAAGACAAATAAAATTATTTAAAGTTTCGTTGTTTATTGGAGTGATGTGTAGGTCACCGGAAAGTTCTGCGGCGACCAGCACATTTTATTTGTAGACGGACTTGCTGGCGGGCGTGAAGGGTCGGCTCCAGGGCTCAACGGTCAGTAATGCATCCGGTCTGCAGCGGGTCGAAGAGTGTCGCCAAGTTCGCGGTGATCGATGATGTTCGGAACGGCGAAAAGTGTGGTTGGTCGTACCTCATCGCCCGTATCTATCCTGTCGGCGGTGTCGTGTCAGTCGGTGGTCCACTGCCAACCTACTAAATGAAGCGGCAGTAGATCCGGCTCGACCGATTTCAACCATGTACAGATCAAAAATGGAGACATTAAAGCAAAAATTGGTTATTTTTATAAAACGATTATTTTCATCGATATAATTCCGAAATTCAAAATGGTACACATTTCTGTTATTATTATTCAAACAAAGTTATTGTTTTTAATTATTTTTAACAGTTTTTAAATTTTTTTTCTCATTTTCATCACATGGAGGTTTAAATTTTATGTACTTCTTTCAGTCTAAATGTTAATTAATTCTAAAAGTTATTCACTTAATAAGTATTTGAACTGTAAATTTAATGAAAAAACATTATTTACTAGGTTTTGTGCGGATCACAAACCGGAGTATGATGAGGTACTAACGCATAGAGCCAGACACACACAATATTTGGTATTGCGCTATGAGTGTGTTCTGATACATGGAAGTGGTTGTAACTTTCCACTAGTTTTGGGGATTATTTTATTTTTTATAAACTTGACACTACATTTAATTTGGTATTTATTTGTATGTGCTACTTTAGGGTATGATTGAAATTTAGTGGTTTTATGTTTTTAAATATATTATAATTTTAGTGGTATTTAAATTTAATTTATTTTTATTTGTAATTTCTCGAATATAGTAAACATAAATTAACATTTAGGAGGTTCTCGTCCTCAACAAGCAAAATATGATCATATCAGGATGTTAAGAGATGAAGAAATTGTTGAATACTTCTACTACCTAAATTCATATGTATTCGGACACGTAACATAATTCTTATTAAAAATTTTAAATTATAAATAATATGTACTTATTTGTATTATAGATGAATTAATTTGATATTTTACGATAATCTAAATACAATTCTAAAATAATTTGAAGAAATCAAATAAAAAAGTTAACTAATAAATATTTTATTCGCATTTAAAAATTTGTTCTCAAATTCAAAAGAATTCGGACATCTGCTTTTCAATTCAAAAGAATTCGGACACTTAATAAAAATTATAATATAAATGTAGGCTATTAAGAACACCAACATGGGTTTTCAAACTTTTATTTTCAATACAGTCAGAATTGTCTTTTGGACAATTCTCAGCAAAACTCTCGTCATTCGACACCGTTCTAAATTGATAATTTTTTTGTTAATGTTTGTTAATAAACAATAATTCGAACAAATTTTTCATTATTTTCTGATTTTATTTTTAAAGTTCAAATTTGGTAATTTTAGTATCAATTTTATTTACATATTAATTTTATTTAAAAAATATTTTATTGAAAGAAGGAACATTTATTTAATTCAAAACTTAGTTAAAACTATTTATTTTATTTAAATTTTAATATGAAAATTTGAAAAGATTTAATATTTTTAATGTTTTTAAATATCTTATGCTGTACTTTAAAATGTAAATTATATTCGAATAATTATCCAAAATATCAATTTTCCATCTGGGTGGGAGAAACACATTTCCAAATACTAAACTCAACATACAAAATTCAACAAACCAATTTCAACATACCAAATTTAAAATATTCCTTACATAGGCAATGAATTATTTTAAATTCAATATGAATTATTAGTAAAAACACATGTAGTTATTATTGTTTAAATATTTCAGTCGATTAAATTTTCGTTATTTTTAAAATATGGTTCGTGGAAAAAAGATGCATACGGAAATACATGAGAAAATATTTGCCATGCATGTTAAAGGAAAATCAGTAAGGGAAATTTCAAAACTTTTAGAGATAAGTAAATTGACGGTGTTCGATAACATTAAAAAAGCTAAATACCGTCAGAATAACTCATCACCAAAGAAATCTGGAGGACCAAAGTTGACTTCCGCTACTGAAAACCGGTGTTTGAAGAGGTTAATTCCTCAATATTGTCGTGCTACTGTTCAAGAAATCAATAAGAAATGGATTATGCAAACAGGCATTTCTTCTTCTCCGTCCACTTGTCTACATCGAATATATAAATTAAATTACTCATTCTACAAGGTAAGATTTTTCTAATGAAATATAAATATTACGTAACACTTCTTTAAGGTTAAAAACAAACCGTTTCTTTCACCTATTCAAAAGAAAAAGAGACTTGAATGGGCTCTTAATCATAGTAAATGGAGCCAAAATGATATGAATAAAGTTATTTTTTTAGGCGAATCTAGTTTTGAATTGTCTATAGGCGAAAATGGAAAATCGGTCTTAAGACTTAGTAACGAGTCATTTTTATCGGACTGTTTAAACAGAACTCTGAAATTTCCAGAAAGTGTTATGATTTTGGGTTGTATGACAAGCAACGGACATTGAAAAAATGTAACGAAAGCAGTGCAGAAGTTTATCATACAAACAATCCAAAAATCGTTTTCGAATTATTTGAGAGGAAGCTTTGAACTTCGGATGTCATGGAAACAACTTTAACACTACCTACTTTCTTGTAAACATTCTTCTTAAATGACTTAAATCCTTCAAAATACGGTATTTGAGGATTTTTCTTCTCTTCAATGTCTTTTTCCTTGAATTCTTTCTAAGCCAGTATTAAAGTACATAATTTTTCTAACGTAACCTTAATGTTGTGATCTATCTGTTTGTTTGTGTATATGCTGTCCCTCAAGCATCCTCTATGAATATTTAAAATATGATCGACGATTTTGAAATTAGAAGACAAACTCCTCAACTCTCAAATTAATCCAAAACTATTTAAAGATTGCAAGCTAATCTGGTTTATAAATGTAATTATAAGGATCTAAAAACTCGTACATTTGAGAAAGAAATCGTCATCTGAAAACCGTGTGGATTGAGTAAGCTTCTTGATCATCAATTACATTGTAAAAATAGAATTTAAGTTAATTAAAAATTTAATTTTTACTTAGATTTAATATTTTGTAAGTGTATTTTTTAGTTTTAAATTATTTAAATCTCGATCAGCAAAATGAAAACCAACTATCACCTCCTATGTATTGCTTGCCATCAGTAAATGTTTTCGTTTATTATTTCTAAAATTTACATAATTTTCGTAGACACTTTGATCCATAACTAGAAATAATCTAAACATCGCTTTTAACAATTGTTTATTTTTATGAAATTCTGTTTATTTAAACAAATATATTTAATTTCAATTAATGCATTTTTAAAATTAAAGTATATTTGTCTGATATTAAGATTTAGGCATTAGAATTACGCCTACAATTTCAATATAATTCTTTTTATAAAACAATTTCGTTTTTTAAGTATCAATATTTCATAACCAAAATTCATAAAATTTTACAAGTTTTATTTCTTTTATATTTTCTTAAAAATATTTCTGAAAAGAAATTTTCCTATCTTTGTTAGAAATTTTTTAATAATTTCATTACAATATAAAACAGAAATTAATTCTAATTTTGTCATTTTCTCTTTTGATCGATAGATAACGATTTTAAAAATAGCGCAGCAAGAAAAAAAATATTCATTGCTAACAGATATTTTTAGGTATATATATTAATAAATTTTATTTATAGTTGGATAACTTTGTTGATGAAAATCTGCTACATTTGATATATCTATATATATATATAATTTATTTCCAAATTGCTTTTTAAATTGATTCTTTCAGTCTACTTGAAATGGTAGATATTCTGTAGTTTCCAGTAGCTCAAATGGAAACTTGATATTTTAATCAAAATTCATTAAGAAAATCAAACTAAACTCATGGATTAAATGTAGCACTTATACAGGGTGATACATAAGTCCCTACGATATTTTAAAAAAATAAGAAAAATATTTTTTTATATCCAATGTACTTGTACTTGTAGACTAGTTAAAAATAAATTTACAGTATCTTATTGCATTTGTTTTTCTAAAGTGATGATGTTTATTTTTTCTTTGGCAGATTTTTGAAGAGACAGACACTAGTAAGTACATTTTGTAGTATAAGATTTTATAGCAGCGTGTTGGTACCACGAATGTGAAAAACGTGTTTCTGAAATATAAATACTGATCAATGAAGGTGAAACTTCCTGAAAGATTTGTAGGAGAGCCTCCTTACACAAGAGTTATTGCCAACTGGTAGAAAAACAATTCGAAAGTAAAAGCATCCATGACAAGCATCGACCAGGACGCCAGAATGAGAGAGCTAATACTTATGAGGACATATGATGAATGTGCAATCTTTGTTGAAGACAGAAGAGCTGTTTTTTGCAATTCATATACAAAGAAAATCCTAAATTCTTGGAGCAGATGAAGGAGCATCCTCCATAAGTCTAGGTTTGGGCACCAATGTCTGCAAATCATTTACCTTATTTCATTACTGATGGAGTTTGTGCAGAATTTTACATCACCATGCTTCGCACTCCATTTGTACCTAAATTGGAGGCTAATGGCATCTTGATGCCGTTTCACTTGCAACAAAACGGTTAACCAGCGCACACTGCCTTAGTGACGAGGAAGTTGATGGTTAAACGAATTTTGACCGATCTCCTGGCCTTCTCAAAGTTCTGACCTTATTTCGTGCGACAATGCTTTGTGGGAATCATTACACCGAAAATTGTTGCTCAGAAGGCTACCAATGTCAAGGAATTGAAGAATGTCATTAAGATGGAATTTGTCTAAAACCAAACTGGGTGCTATTAATAAATACACATTTCGAAGACTGTGTCTATATATGCTGCACAATGGCCTTTAGGTAGATTCTATATGAGGTTTAATTTACACTGTTTTACATTGGAAGAAGTTTTGTTTATTGTTCTGATTGGAAACTATAAAAGATTTTGAAATAAATGAAGTAGTATGGATTTATGGATCACCATGTACAATAAGTGTACACAACTGAATATATTCAAAATTGAATCATTTTCCAAATATATAAGGAGTCATATTTAATACTAAAAAAATTTAATTTGAAAGAAACAACTTTATTTCACATAGACAACATTTATTTTACTTACAATTTATATACTAGATAGGGAATCAGTTTTAAATAGCCAATTTGTTTTGATTTAAATCTAAAACTGATAAAAGCGTTAGCCAGCGTATTTTATTGTAACTAAGAATTTTTTATATTGGACCTCTGTGTTATTACAAAACTCTTTGATCTATTCTATTTATATTGTATAAATATAGAAATGTGAATAAAGCTTTCCAAATATCACATCAATGTCTATCAGAAGACAATATACATACAGTTCTTTAATATTGATATTAAAAATATCAGTAGAGTGTTTATCGGGGACTTAGACCACTACCAAACCCAATAATGGGAAAATCCTGGGTATGATCTATATAATATTGGGTAATGATGTATAATTTTGATAAAATTTTGAATAAAAATAGTGAAAAATAGGGCAAAATCGATGATTTTTTGATAATTTTTTATAAGAATCTATTTTCTTGGGTAGTAATCTATAACTCTTGGGTAGTGATCTATAATTTTATGAAATTTTAAAAAATAATAGTATAAAATTGATGAAAATCAATGAATTTTGAATAAATTTTTAAATTAATAAAATCGAAAAAAATTAGAAAAAAAATTTAAAATTTTAAAAAATGAAAATGTAAAAAAAAGTTGTATATAAAAATGACTGGTAAAAAATTTACCAAATCCAAATCAACGACTTCAATCAAAAATAAAAAAAAATATTCAACTTAAAATCTCATCTTTCTTTAAAGATAGAGATATCAACACTATAAGAACTTTAGATCCAGAAATTGATCTTCCTATATACTCTCCTTTTCTGAAAGACGAAAATGATAATAACTTCTTTATCCCCGAAATAGATTCTGTAGTAGATTCCCCCTTTATAAATGATGATAATAATAATGATGATAATAATAATGATGAAAATAATAATAATAATAATAATAATAATAATAATGATAATCCTCTTTATTGTAATATATGTGAGAAATTATTTAAAAATATTACAGCAATAATTTCTCACAAAAAGAGCAAGGCTCATGTAAAGAAAGAAAATAACGAGGAATTAAAAATTAATAATATAGAAAATTTCGTAATAAAAAAGATCAAATATTCAATATGGAATGTGAATTTGAAGAAAAAAAACAGAAATGGATATAGAAGATATTAATCAGATAATGAATGTGTATAATAATTTAGAAAATAAATTAAAATTCCCCTTTATTTTTCATATATTAATAAAGGTGGATTATATAAAAATATAGGAAATATTAAGCGACATAATTGTAACCAATAGTAAGAGAATTATAACAGAGGAATATTTGAAGGAATATATCCCCCAATTACCCTCAATATTGAATAATAAAATAAGGGAACATGAATTATGTGGATCTGGATTTAGTATTTATAAAATCCAGAGTATTGATATAAAATTATCACCTTATAAGAATTTATTTAACTAATGCACTATTTTTATTCAAAATTTACAAAATTTTAGATCTTTAACCTAAGAAAATAGATTCTTATCAAAACATCATCGATTTTTCCCTATTTTTCACTATTTTTATTCAAAATTTTATCAAAATTATAAATCATTACCCAAGATTATAAATCATAATCAGCATTTTCCCATTATTGGGTTTGGTAGTGGTCTAAGTCCCCGATAAACACTCTACTAATATCTCAAATGATATACAAAAACAAAAGTCACATTATTTGTACGATAATGAAGTGCTTGGAATATTTTATTATTTGATTTTTAAAGGATTTTGGTTGGGTAGCCCTGTTTAGGATGATGAAAAGTAATAATTATTTTTATTAAAAATTCAATACATTAATCAGTCATTTTATTGTTATGTGTGCCTTGTTTGTGAAAATATTTTATATAGAGTTCCTTTTCATGTTGCAATTCATAATCCGGTGAGCATTATAGTTCGAAAAATACAGAAGATAAATAACAGTTTAATTTTTTATTCAGAAAATATTTAATAAAGTTAATTCATTTTTAGAATAGTATAAGAGAGAATAATAATACGATAAAATAATAAACAATAATATATTTGGTTATTTATTTCTGTTTCCAATTGTTTTAATATATTTCTCAATAACATTATGTTCTTCAAAGATAAATCACTTTGATGAAACTCTCAACAATTGATTAGTGTTTTTTTAAAGAATTTCTAAATCTGTGTTTGAATTCTAAATTCGTTCCGGAAACCGCTGGCTAAACAAATAAAGAGTAAAATGCGTTTGATTATTAAAAACATCTATTTTAATCCCGCTGTTATTATAACATTGTGTGTTGATAAATCTGCATTAAGTCTTGTTTTCAGACTCAATTTATGGGAAATCTACAACATGATTCCATTATATGTCATTCGGTTGCCATTAACTGCCAATAGTACACATATAAAGACAATATTTCCAATTCCATTGATATTTAATATTACGTATGATATCCATAAAAGTGATTAAAGCTACTTTTTCATTCCGAAGATAAGCAAAATAACATACATTTAAATATAAATGCAAGGTCTTAAGAATTATTCTGAAAATTTAGTCAATTTAATGAAAGAAACTTAATGAATTAAAAATCATAATTTTTGTCGAAGAATCTAATAATGAATGTAATTAACTTTCAGGTAAAATGATTAGAGAAGAAAATTGCATGTCTAAAAATTTATTATTCTTAAATTGTAAATTCGATTACAAAAGAATCAATATAATGATTTTTTACAATGTAATATAGGGTGGCTCTCCTAATATTTAACTAAGTCAATTACAATAAGTAATATTATAATTTGATTGACTTATTTTTAATATTAGGAGAGCCATCCGACATTACAACCACAGGAACGATGTTGTGAGACTTGCGGATTAAGGTCTATGCAAACACTTTATAAATGAAAAGAAAGAAACTCAAACTATTTTTTAGAGGAAATAAAACCAATAACAGGATTTCCTTAAGAGAAGTATAGTTTGAATTGATATTAGTTTTGAAATACATTTATAATGTATACAGTTTACAGATTACATAATATTATATCTAATATTGGCTATTCGTGACATTTGTTTATACAAACAAGACTATTTTACAAATTATTTAAAAATAGTGAATCCTGTTAATATTAAGTGATTACGTCAAAAGGTCTGTAGAATGATAGAATGATTAGTATTGTATCAGCCTAAACTTTGTTTATGAAAGGAGTCCATCTACATATGTAAAAAATATCGCATTTCATTTAATGTTTGACTATTTCATCAGGCATATTTTGACCTTTTTCAATTTTGAATGATATCTGAAAAGCACAAATGTAATAAAGTTTTCGCTTCTAAGGAAAATTCAACAATATCAAATAATGCCCAATTAAGCGACGCCTATGGAGAGAAGGCCACTCTCGACTTCAGTGCTGTCAATAGAACATTAATATTTATGCCGAAATCGATGTTCAATTTCTGGATAATATCGTGACAGAGGAAGAAGCATTACTTTAATTCTACATCCAAGAAGATAGAAAATCGTTTAAAGAATGGAAACACGCAGGAGAAGTGAGCTTTAAGAAATTATGAAGTGCATTGTCTTAGCGGAGAGAGATAGTGATAAGCCTTTTTTTGGAACATGCGTGTTATTCACACTATGTTCTCTGACAATGCCATGAAAATCAATGGAAAATACTACGCGTATGTTTTACAAGAAGAAACCTTACGACCTGACACTGTGCTTACTCCACTACAAGGCGTTCCTGTATAGCTATTCTGCGAAGAGAAACACATACAATAAGCAATTTTTTAAAAAGACTTAAACAAAATTATTTTTAAAAAATATCAATATTTACTTTATCTTCTATATCTCAATTTCTTTTAATAAGAATATATAAAGTTAATAATACTTGCTAAATAAAATTCAAATATTTTTAAAATTGAAATATGATATTCCGCCCATATTTATTCAACGAATTATTCAAAATTTAATCTGCTCAAAATTCAAACATTTCTGAACCAAATGATGGACAAATTAGTCTCAATTAGTCGGAAATTGTTTGAATAAACCAATTTAATAATGAAATATAATTTCTTTTTATTACGTATCAAATTAAAAGCCACTATATATACAAAGCCACTATATATGTAAGTATATTTAAGTAAAATTAATGTACAAAGGAAAAAAATAACCGAGACGTTTCGAGAAGATAATCTCATCATCAGTCAATCCACACCAAGTATCAAACTAGTACTTTAAACGGAAAAATACGATAATCAAATAACATTTAACCAATAAATTTGGTTTTAGGAGAAGGCTAAAATGGAGTGGATTGCATTGAGTGTGAAAAGTTTACCCTCAAAGATTAGCTTTTGGTTGGCTGTTAGTTGTCATCATATGTCTCCGTTATTTCGTAAGGTACGAAGGTGTGATATTAAAATGAATAATTAAAAAAAGCATGATTAATTATAATTGAATATTTGTTTTAATATTCGATGTAATGTAGTAGTTTGCAAATATATATATTAATCGTCAATTGCATTTATTGAATTTTGGTTATCATATTATTAATATTATTGTCATAATATAACATGGCGTCATGAGCAGGTAAGAATAATTTTTTGGACGAATTTCTCTTTAAGGAAAAAGAAACAAAACTTTTCGTTTACAAAAACATTCTGCAAGTTCAAACGCAATCAAGTAACACGTAAAAAACATTCAAGAGTTTGTTAAGTTATTCACATTCGGTGAAAATGAAAGGAAGGAGGAATTGCAATTATTCCAGAAATATTTTGACGAGGAAATTAACAAAGAGATTCAAAGTGATCCATCCTACAATCACGAATCGGAGAATATCGAGGACTATACTCAACGACTTTTAAAAATGTTGGAGAAGAAAGAATCCAAAATAAGCAATATTAGACCTTTGTTCCAAATTACCCAAGCAAAAAACGAAAGCATCAGTGACTATGTCAAAAGAATACGCATAGGAAGTCTTGGAATAAAGGAAATGAAAGAAGACATAATGATTGATGCCTTTTTGGAAGGTTTGACATATAGGACAATGGCAACGATCGTCCGTCTTTTTAAACCAAAATCACTTGAAGAAGCAATCGATCTTATCAAAGATGAACAAGAGCCAAAAAGACTCGTCGATGACGACCAAAATTTACCCCGAAGAGCTAAAAAAAGGCAAAGTACAGAGCGAGAAAACAAAAACCCAAACCAGTATATGAACATGGAAATGGAAGAAGAGTGACCCGATACAGAGCAATGAGAGAAGATACCACTCCAACGGATACGAGGTCAGAATTCGGGGTGATATAATATACTTGTTCAAAGACGGGATATATAGGGTAATAGTTCCAAAACATAAAAGAATGGAGATTATATGGAACCACTATAAAAAATTGGGGCACCCAGGATTAGAAAAAACTATCGAAGCCATCTCAAGAAAACATAATTGGCCGAAAATGGCGAATGACATAAAAGAAACGCTGAGTAAGTGCACACCTTGCATTCGAAACAAGGACATCAATGGAAGAATCAGGGCACCGTTGCAGAGCTCGGTCACTAAAAAACCATTCGAAGTTATTGGAATAGACATCACGGGACCTTTTAACAGAACAAGAAAAGGATACCGATATATCCTTGGGGTCATTGACTACTTCTCCAAATATATATGCCCAAAACCGATGAAGACAATAACAGCAGAAGAGGTGATTAAAAAGTTATGGATCCACTGGTTATCCAAATTCGGTATTCCGGAAGGAATACATTCCGACAGGGGTACTAATTTTACCTCGAATTTATTTATTGAACACTGCCGAGAGCAAACATCGTGTTTTCTCAAATTGATAGTTGCCAACGATTGGTTTGCGATAATGGAATTGAAAGCGTTAAGTGCATTTTGCTTATTTTTTAGGAAAAAATGAAAGAAGTTCATTTTAATTCAATAATTTATTTCTTAAATATCATTTAATTATTGCATGTGTCTATAGAATGAGCTAGTTGAGTACATGACATGGATTGACCTAATGATGAGATTGTTTTCTCAAAACGCATCGCCTTATTTGTACCCCTTAATATATATTTCTAGTCTGGTAAACAATAGATTGATATAATAAAGGCAGATATAATGATAAATCGGATGTAGTAAAATTATTTCGTGGAAGCAGCATCTGAGAGAAGAAATACATGAACTTTAATGCCTAAAAGGTTAAAATAAAATTGGTTATAATAAAAAAATCAGTTATTATAAAATATTTTTCGGTCCGTTGAAACAATTAAAATCGGCTATAATAATATTTTTTGCATATATGCCTCTTATTGCTAGACACACAGTTATGCTTTCAGATCGTATTACGAACTACGAAGAACCTCACGAATCGCCTTCTTACGACCTCTATTATGACCTGCTTCCTCACTCTTTGGTACGCTTTGCTAGTGCTGGGTAAGGTGAGTGCGTGTGGGGAGGAGTAGGATAAATCATCAGTAACGACCCTTTTATAGTACCTTGAGTTATGTGCAATTGCGCATAGTCATCACTATGTAAAAATAATGATGAATCATTTAAAACATAATAGTTCAAAAGAAACTTTGGAAAAATAATTTTTCTTGGTGTAGGGGAATTTGGAAGATTTTCCCAGAATTTTTTATTTACGTAACCTCCTGTACAAATATGGCCTGTACAAATATATCTCCAATGGCGTCAAAGAGTTATTTAATATTTCATTAGATATTAATTTTGATATTTAATTTTTTTCACTGATTTTTACTATTTTTCTCATTTATTGACAGAAAATAATTATTAACAATTTTCATGTGGATCCCCTTAAACCTTTGCCTTTCGTGTTAAAACTGTTAAAGTAATTTAATTATGCTCTAACTAAGAAACGTATGAGGTTAATTCGACAACCCATTAAATACAAAGAGAATTAAATAGTTGTCCTCTTTATAGGACAACTATTTTTGGAGTACTAATTTTTTTTTAAAATACAGCAATAATACAAAAAATATGAAGGCTGGGGTTTAGTTTGCACCCCGATATGTTTAGATCTAACTGTTAATATCAGCCTTGGCATTTTTATCAAATCCAAAACAAAATATTTTATCAACAAATCATTTCCATTTTACTTAAGCTAAATTTCGTCGATTGATACACTTAAAAATTATAACCTTTTCATTAATTCATTGTCCGCGAGTTTTATGAAAGAAATATACAGTCAGAACATAAATATCGTCAATCTATACTTTTCTTTCTTGTTTCAGTAAATCATAAGCGAAAAATAATTTTGGGTCTATTTTGTCTCCATATAATACATTTAATAACGTAAATTTCACAACACAACATAATGCATTGTCCGCATTCCCATTTTATTATTTAGAGATTTCAAGTAAAATTATTGAAAATTTATTATTTAAATGGGTTGAAATTATATAGAAATTTACATTTTATACAAATCGTGCAATTGGCTCATATTTTATACTCATTTATACTCATATTTTATACTCATTTATACTCATATTTTATACTCATTTTATACTGTTAAAGTAATCTTTAAAGGTTATAAAAAATCAGGTGTCCGGTGACTTTTGGGTTAGGATAATAATTCTTTTCAACAATTTGGAAGACTCATTTGATCCGAATTTAAAATTAAACCCTTCTTTCAAATCTTCAAATGCACACCATTAAAAACTCATTATTCGAAAATCAAACATTAAATCTTTCATCATGAACTTTAATTTTTAACTTATACAAATTCGTTTAAACAACTAATTAATAAAAATAATAAACAACAAATTAATAAAAAGCAAACAACTTATCAATTAAATCTTAACTGTTAGAAAATTGTTCCTGAAATCGAAAAAAAACAGATAAAAAACTTCGAACAGTGGCAATCATTTTTCAAATTTAACTCGACTTTATTTATGAATATTTGATTAATAATATTGTTATAATAGTTATTGGAATCAAGAGATATAATTTTTCTGATTCCGATGAAGACTTCTTTTATATTGTGGAGTTTTTTTGCATTTTGATAAGATTGAAGAAAATAAGTGAGTTTGATAGCGAAAAAATTACAAAATTCCATCAATAAATAATTTTTTATTCGCAAATTCTCTTTCTTCGTCTCATCATTCTCTCTGACTATTTTCATTGATTCTCAGTCTGACACTCTTCTGGTCCCTGCAACGGCATGGCAACGCGACCCACGCCATCGGTATCAGAATCAGACAAAAAAAGAAATTGACTATTAACATAGAATAACAATCCCATTCTTGAACATCAATATGTTCCAAAATTAATCTATATCAAGATTTATGTAATATCATTTATAATTTTATCTTCTTTATTTTTTATACATTTTTTTATTTTACTATACTAAAATATGCACGTGTTCCGTCGGAAAGTAAACAAAATTCTAATGCTTATACAAGTATTAGAAATCTAATAGCTAAAAGGAATTATCTTTAAGCTTTGTAATATATGTGAGTTTATTAGAACCATTAAAATTTCAAAAGATGACAAATAAAAATAAAAAATAGAGCCAAAAATCATTTGCCTCCGAATTATATAATGTTGAGTAATCAAAATGATCTATAACACACAAAAAGATTCCTTGTGTTAAATTAGTGTCAGATTAAAAAATATATTATAAATCTCTAGTAATGAAAGTAACTGAGCAAATGAAATTCTGTTGCAGACAATATTAAAACAATATCCTAAAATCCGTCTACTCTTACTGTCAATCAGACCAAATTTTTGGAACAGAAATGTGAAACTTTTTTTCTACTTAACATTTAATGAATTATAACAAAAATGTTTACAAAGTTTTGGCTAACTTTGATTAATAATCCAACAACAAATCTGCAGCTGATAAAAATAACATTTTAATATGAAAATTAGTTATATTACTTAAAATTAACTAAATAAAATATATCATGTGTTATAATAAAGTATGTGAATATGTATAATTATATTCAATAAAACAAATGACATCAAAATTTTAAAAAGTAAAAATTATAAACAAAAGAAGTGTAAGAAATATGTCTATCAAGACATAAAAATGGATATAAAATAGTCTGATTCGTTGTAAATAAACATTTTGAGTTGTTACTTAAATTAATAAATCAATGAGGAATTGTCAATAAAATCAAAATCTTAAAATTTTCCTGTTCTCTGAATAGAGATGTGAAACTAAGGAACTAGGAATCATAATAACTAAAATTTTACTTTTATGGCACCAATTTTTACATAAATATTAAATATGACTTTTATAATTCTGCAGAAAACACTAAGTAGTTACTGCAAAACAGAACAATAATCATAAGAACAATATTTATTCAAATAATTATGTAATACTTCAAATTATCAATTTAAATAAATGAATTTTTATTTCTTCACTTTATCATACGGCCCGTGCCCTTTACCAACTGCTTGGTAATCCTCTGATCGTACCAGTTTGATCGTCACCGTGATGTCCTCTTCATTGGTCACTTGTTTAAAAAGATCAACTCTACGTTTAATTAATAATTCACTTGGGGCATGTGATTGGATTGGTTCTGCCCCGGATAGTGCTGCAGTGAGCCACTTACATACGGTAGCTTAGTCAGTCATTAATTCGAATTCTCAATTTCATTGCTTCTTTGACAGCTTGATTTGTCACCTCGAGCTTTGCCAGATTTCTACGACTACTGTCACGTTTGAATCGAAGCCAGCATGCGTCTTCCACTATTTTCGCGTCCATTTCGATGGCTACTCCAACCACAATCAAGCTGGCGTGGCACCACAGTAGCCCCCTCTCGATTTGTAGTACCTCCCATGTGCCTTGAACAGAGTCCTTCAAATCGACTCTCTCTATCAGTTAACGAGCCAGTTTTGCTACTTGCGGCTCCACTTTAGCGTCCCAACTTCCCCCGCTAGCGATTTGTTTGAAAAAACGTCATGATGGTCCCAACAATCCACACACTATGCCTATCAGTTGACTTGTCCACGCTAAAAGACATCGTCGAGTCATCGGGTGCGGCAATTCTAGTGGCGATCCGTCTCGCTGCTGTTTTTGGCCTCCGTCAATTGCTACTGGAGGTTTCGATTCCAAAACGAACCGATTAAGTACGATCATTAGTCAATCGATTGGAGTTTTGTAGACGTGGGCACGTTTTAAAATTTTTTAAACGTTTAAACGGTCTTCGCTTAGCAAATTAAACGTTTAAAAAACGTTTAAATGATCTCTAACAGTATTGATAGATGTGGTTACGTTTTAAAATTTTCTAAACGTTTAAACGGTCATCGTTTAGCAAATTAAACTTTTAAAATTTTAATTATAAGCTTCATCAAAAACCAATACCCTTTCTTCAATACAATACATCTCGTTTTTAAAACTTTTTTACTCGAAAAAATTTAGAAAACGAACAAATATAATTTAAATAATTTTACGTCTAACAAAAAAATTTACTGGAAATTTTGATGCAATTCTCAAATATGATATTAATGCCACTTTTCATATTTTGTATTTATAATCCCACGAAAAAGATCAATAGATTGGGACAATGTCTTCTTTACAAATGAATAGGCCTTAGGTAGCATGATAAAAGTTTCAAAAAAGTATAATCCATATCGTGAGTTTGAAATACGAACTTAAGAACTATACGCTCGTTTATAAATCGCTAAACGTTTAAATGTCTTAAAAATCGAAAACGTTTAAACGGTCGTTTAAACGCGAAACGTGCCCACCTCTAGAGTTTTGTCGTTGTTCACCACGATAACATCATAGTATGCGTCAGTTCCTGCTTTCACCACCGCGTCCGAGTATAGAACAAGTTTTAAAATCCGCAGCATTATCTTTGGAGCAAAACCTAGGCCGAAAATTAAAAGGGTTAAATACCAGGATCGACCCTGGTGATTCACTACCTGATACTGAACTAGTACGATCACTATCCACTACCTGGATTTGCAGATACGTTCGTTTGAGATCCAAAATTTCCAGGTTTTTTCCCATTCGACACCAATTCCTTAGTTTATCTACGCAAAATCGGAGTGAGGAGAGCTGTACTTTGTCTTCGAACGAGCCGTTAGATGGAATGGAAAAAGTCACTTAAAATTGTTTATAATCGTACTAGAAAACGTTTACTGAAACTAATTGAAAATTCACTCAATATTTTGGCATTAAATTGTGTCCATATGGTACCGACGTACACGGAAACTGTTGTCAGTGCATTTATTATAATTGTATCAAGTCTTATGGTTATACGTGCAATGTTTCTTTTGTTATTTCATGTAATGGACAAAGACGAAATGATTTTATTGAAAATAACTTTTGTTAAGAATTATCAACCAGTTAATTTTTTAAATGTTTATATTTTGTGCACTTCTTGCTCTGGTTATGTTATGGATGAATTTATTGAGTTGAAATCGTATTTATATTTCATAAGGTAATTCCAATTTTATATATTTGTTTTAAAACTAAAAGGTAAAAAATGGACCTAATTATTTGGTTTATATTTTTGCAATATTAAAATTTGTTATAATAAAGAAATATAAAATCACTTTATATATATATATATATATATATATATATAT
>MQRK01222270.1:1777-12884 GCA_001938485.1 Girardia tigrina | reverse complement strand
TATATATATATATATATATATATATGTATATATTAGCAATGAAAAAAATTTGTTTGTTTAAATGTTTGTTCAATAAATAAGTTAGCAAATTTTTAATTTTTTGGAAAAATTATATTGTTGGAGAGAATGTGAAGCAGTCCTAATTAGGACTGAAATTGATGATTGTCCATAAATTCTGGCGATGCATGCAATCAATAAATTTTGGAGGCTTCACCAAACAGAAGCGCTCCAAAAGGAAAAAAATAATGTTTAACGGTGCGGACCAGGACAGAGTCTTAGTTTTCCCAACAATTGGACCCTGCGTCCGCATTGGTGAGATTATTTGTAATTCTCAAGACATCGCGATAATATCTCCGAGGGCCGGAAAGCTGCGACTACGCAGCAGAGATTGCTCTGCAATCAGCGGCCATTGATAAATACCGAAATGTTAAAGAAAGGAACAAATACTGTCAAATGAGCGAGTTAAGCCTAACAAACGTAAACAGCCTAGAGACCCAGCACAGCCAAAATGAAGATTATCGTCATTTTTTACAGTCACATAAAGATGATTTGATCGGACATCTAGGGCAGAGGAGCGCAAATTTATTAAGTCGCGCCCCCATTTCAATATATTTATTTTTGGCGCCTACAACTTAATAAATAATCATAATGTCACGATAAAAAACTTCATAAATAACATAAACACATTTTTAATAAAAAAATGTATTATTCTGTGTCTTGTAAATTAAATATTATGAAAACAACATTTCTAATTCTTTAGCAAAAACAAAGAAACATTAGCTAAATTGGCAATATTTATAACCTTTGTTTTGAACCCGACTCTATTTTCAACCATTGCACCAGCACTATCTGTACATCCTCCCACGCAAATAATCCAAGACAAATTATTCTCATGAAAAATAATCTATGAAATTGAAGATTTCATTGCTGGTAAAATAAAATAAATCTTTTTCCTTTGACATACCTGACATATACTTTTAACTCTACTGTATACTTTATATCTATAGTTTCGTCAAGTTGAAAAGTTAATTTACCAGATTCTTGTATTTGGGCCAACAGCTGTTTTTATGTCATTTGAAAGTTTAACAATTCTTCTTTTATCCATATCACGAGATAATGGTATTTTTCTCAAACTTTCGGCATATTTTTCACCGTGCAATATTTCTCGCATTTTAATTACCACAGGTGGTAGTAATATTTCACCGATATAATATGAATTCATCGTCTTGGCAATCAATCAGGATACTTCAAATGATGCTCTCTAAGCTTCTGATGAAACTGTTACATATTTCATCAGGGTTTTAATCGTATCAGTTTGACATTTCACAAGTCGTTTGAAGAAATTCCTTCCTTTCTTCCCATGCTTAGTATGCTTTGCGTGTAAATGTCGCTTGAGTTTCACTGTCTTCAAACTATCATTTGCTAAAATTTCGGAACAAATTGTACAAATCGACTGTTGTTCATCATTAACTATGGTGGAAGAAAAACCACCATTATAATTTTGCTTTCTGGTATTTTATAAATTTTACTACAAGATTATGAATTCTTGAGGTTTCCGTTTCTGGTAGACTGATAGCATATATATTGATATTTTAATTTTGTATTTCTTGCACTTTTTCTCACAGCTAATTGCATTTACATCATTTATATCTATATCTTATATTGCAGTTGCCTGTCTTTTAGCTCCAATTTTTATAAGCCTTATCCATTTTACTGGGAACTAAATATTTATAAATAAGTAATTCGATTTTGAGTATTATTTAAATTTTTAAATGTAATAACTTAAAAAAACTTTTTGAAATTCAAATTCTGCGTAATCATTTAAAATCAGATATTTAAACCAATTCTATTATTTAAATTAAATTAAACTTTATTGCGTCATTACATGTAAGTCTTACATTAGATCAGGGCTTCCCAACCTTTTTTCCGCTGTGGACCCCCAAACAAAACCTTTTTTCGTTATAGACCTCCGGTGTTGATTTAGGTAAGATTTTTAGTGTTTATACATTTAATTTCTAAAAATAAAAAATATAAAAAAATCAAAAACTTTATTCATTTTTATTAAGCACATTAATTCAACAAAAAATTTTATTCGAATTGAACAAGCTGTCTTATAGACAAAAGGATTAGTGAGAGCTATGTAGCTGTTTATTACATACAAGAGCAGAAATCCGTGGTTGCAAGTTACTTAGACGGAGCCTCATCTCTGCACTATCATTCAAGTACAAGCTCCTTCGTTGTTTTGCAAATGAATGAAGCAAAATTGAAAAGCCTTTCTCAGCCAAATTGGACGTTGGTAAATTAATTATAAAGGGTCCCACCTTTTCTTTTTCTTTTTTTTCTATTTTTTATCATTTTATGGTTGATACAATTTTATTTATTAGAGATAGAAACTTGTTAGAAACGTTTTAAATCACTGACTTTTTGAATTCCTGAATTTTTAAATAACACTTTTTTGTAAATGTAATTCATAATTTTACTGTGGACCTCCTTAATCACGTTGTGGACCCCGTTGGGAAGCCTTGCATTAGATGTTTCATTAATTTAATTAATATTATAAAAATATAAAATAACAACTTCAAATAAAATGCAATTTCCTATGTTAAGAACATTAAGACAATTTTCAATTTCATCTTTACTATTATCACATTTGGAGTCATTACAAATCTTGCAAGATCTTAAACTGTTTAACATCGCTCTAATTGGTTTTTTTAATTTCTATTTTTAATCATGATTATTCGAACATTTTTTTAATTCTTTTTAAAATATTTATTTCATAAAAAACTTTCATGAAAAATAATAATCCCTTTCTTTATAACAGATGATAAAATAACAACAATTACAAAAATTACTGATTTGTGTATAATTTTCAAAAATAACTTTGCATATCAATTTTGAATTTATTGACCTGGTCACCCTGGTTATATGGAACTGTAATTAATTAGCTGAAAAAACATTTTACTTTAGACTTTATTGCTTTTAATGGATGTTACATAATATTGGAGATCTTTAAAATGACAAAACGGAGTATTAACCTTAAATTAAAAATTGTTTTTTATGACAAATTAAAAATATTTAAATATATTCCTTCGTGACCTATATTATTCATCCTATTATAATTATGTATGACTAGTGATGATAATTTAATTGTAAATAGCAATATAATTTGTGTTTTAGATATATTAATTTAAATGGCACGTAAACAAGCATAACTGTTACAGTTTACTATTGCACGAATAAATGGTCGATGGAAAGCAGAAAATATACGAAGAAGAATTGCTATTTCCTTAAACATTCCGAAGCTATTAAAAAAAGGATCCAAAAATCACACAATTAAAAATAATAGGACCCATAATCTACCCTATTAAAATCAAAGGACCCAACATTTAAAAAAATACACAATAAAACAAGAGAAAATTTAAAGTATTTTCTTGATTAATTGTTTGAAATAACATCAATGCATATTATCACGCCGCATAAATTCTAGTAAATTCGAGGTTAGTTCCGTTTTCTTAATTCCCATTATTGACTTGTCACGTTTCTTTCATTTTATTCCAATAAGATTCATTAGCCTGAGTATGGACAACAGTAACATGATCCACAAAGAATAAACAGTTTGATGATTGAATCCATCCTGAGTTAATGATCTATAAGCCCGCCACTCATCCGAATGAATTATTCTCTTTTTACATATCCTTCGAATGATCGGTCTTAAAGTTTCGGCTTTACGATCAGGAAGATTTTCCATTTATCCTTGACATTCAGTAAAACTTGTGTCTACGATTCCAAAAATCCATATATTTTCCGTAGCTCTACCTCTATTATATTTTACTTTATGTGAAAATAAGCTTTCGTTGATTTGCATAATGATTTTGACATCACTTAATTTTATTGGGTTGCTATCAAAGTATCTTCGAATGCACAGCCTTATCGTTTTATAGATCATAAGATCATTCAACGTCTTTTTAACAAATTCTTATTAGGAATATCTTAAGAGAACTGTCGTAAATATTTTGAGTTTAATTTTACTTTCTTTGTAAAAAACTACCTTGTTTAATGGATATCATTTTTTTTATATTTGCTATATACGCGATTATAGCATCTAAAAATATACTTGTCGCAGTTATTTTCCATTGGCCACAATTTCATTTCCATGTTACAGGTGTCACATTTGATTGTACATTTAAATATTATTTTATGTCTGAAAAACTCGAAAATGTTTTCAGTTGTGCTACCTAATAAGTTTCGTATAGTAACATTTTAAAGGGATACAAAATTTTACTGTAATAATCTGCATTTTTTATTTGTTTTATTTTTAACTAATTAAACTTGTACAATACTTTTAACAATACAAAATTATTTAATGTAAAATTGTTCCATTATTTTAGTCAATAAAAATTATCTAATGCTATAACATTTTTAGGTGATTAGTGTATTTTAGAATACTTTACTTAATATTAAATTACCCCTAAACTATAAAAATTACACTATAAAAATAGACTCAAAACTACATTATTAAAAAAACAGACCCAAGCAATAAGCTATAAAAAATTTGGACCCACAAATTACACTATTTAATGAAATAACCCAGGCTTTTTTTATAGGTCTCAAATTCCTTTTTCGGCAGTTAACAAAATATTCTGTCAATTTTTCGGCCTGAAAAACGAGTGTATTAGCCCTCCAAATGAGAAATCAAAGCCTTCACCTAGTTTACTTAATTCTTTATGCATGTTTTTGATAGTGAAGTAGTTTTTGAGTGTTCTGTACGAATATATCTAGCATGTCTTGGTTACAATGGTGGGGCAGCACCACAAAGGCCAATATAATTGCCTAGTCATATTAATTATCTCCGGCAATTGGCACTAAAAAATAATACACAAGCCATTTCATTTCTAGGAGATAATTATCTTCATTGATGAAAGTTCCTTTCAACAGTTTTCCTCTAGTGGTAGTATCTTGATGTGATTTCAACCAGATCAAGAATTTATTGTTGTCAAGAAGTAAATGCCAAGAATTCCAATCTAATTTCATGGACAATGCACAATGAATTGATTAATTCAAGTATTACTATTTGTGTTAATAAATGTGTTTTTCTTATGTGTTCATTTAAGTAATTTATATGTAAATATTCTAAGTAAATTATATATTATGTTTATAAGGAGTTAGTTAAAATTTTCGATTCGCTGAATAATTTAAAATTTTTAATTTTAAATTTTGCAAAAATTAAATAATTGTTTAAAATTGTTTAAAATCTAAAAAAAATCTAAAAGTTGATATATTCAGTAGAAATATTTAAAATAAGAACTTTAAAAGAAATAATAAAATAAATATAAGTTATTGCGTAAATTTATAATATCAGCTACAACAAAAGTATTTTTAAGAAATTAAATAGTTTTTTAATTTAAATTTAGATCTTTATATAAATGGAAAAACTAATTTTACTGTGCTTAGAATATATTTTAACAATACATAATAAAGAGTTGAATTAAATAACAATTTCAAAAAAAATAGTATGGATTTAATAATAAATATTTTTTTAAGTTTTACAAATTCATTGCATTTTATTAAAATGGAATAAATTAATTAGTGGTAATATGTTAAAATCACATTTTAAAAATAATAAAAAGTTTGAATTAATAAAAAAAAGTTGTAAATATGTTATCAAATAAAAAAAATTATTTTTGAGTTCTACAAATTCATTGGATTTTATTTATAGGATAAATTAATTTTATGTTTAATTTATTTTATATTAAAAAATAATGAAAAGCTCGATTAAATAAAATTTCAAAAAATTAAATTTATTAAAAGTAGAATAAAATTTATGGGGCTAAACGAAAATTTTAATTAACGAAAATTTGTTTGAAATTCTCCAGTTGTGATATTAATAAAATTTTGGTGTTGAGTTATGAGTTTGGAATCGGTTAATAATGAAAGGGACATAAACGCAACTTACAATATAAAATTAGGTTTGTTATAAAATCATATTTAATTTAATTATGATGATGATCTTTTGATCATATGAATTGTAATTATAGAATTGATCTAAAAATATTTTCATTAAAAGTTAAAAAAATAAATGGTGATAAATATATTTTTTCTAAAAATTTAAAGACCCTCCAATTTATCGCATAATAGTCAGAAGATTAATAAAATCAAACTTGTTAGCTATTATCGGAGATTTGTAATAAAAATGATTGTTTACATATTTTTTGTAATCAATTCTCTATTTATTTTTGGATTGGTTTATTGATCTTTTCGTGTTTTGTTTTTACCAATGAACAATAATTATGCAACAAATAAAACCCATTTTCTTAAATATAATTAAATAAGATCAATGGCTGTTATTTCTCAGTATTTAAACTAAAAAGTATATATATATATATATATATATTCATAATGACAACAAAGTAAACAACAAATAAATCAGTAAGTACCTGTAACACCTGAAATTAAAACATTCGTAAAAAATATTAAATATCAAAATATATCAGCTAAATTTTACAAATCAATTTTAACTAATATTTTTAATTATAATAAATGCACTTCAATACATTTTTTCCAACGTTGCATAAAATTCTGGTTTTCTGGAGGTGATGAAATCGTTGAAGGCAGTTTTAGCATCCCCTTGATTTTTGAAATATTTCTCCTGGAGGAAAATGTCAAGATGTTTGAAAAAGTGATAATCAGTTGGCGAGAGGTCAGGTGAGTATGGTGGATGACTTAAAATTTCGTTGCCGAGTCCGTTCAAAAGACGTGCGATGTGTGGCCGAGCGTTGTCGTGGAGAAAAATAGGCCCCTTCCTACTGACTAATGCTGGTTGTTGTTGTTGTTTTTGTTTGAGTTTCTGGTTCATTTTGACAATTTCCTGACAGTATCTCTCTGCCGTAATTGTTTCTCCTGGATTTAGGAAGCTATGATAAATAACACGGAATGCAGACCACCAAACAGTCACCATCATATTTTTGGTACAATTTTTTTAAGATCGAAAAATTAAGCCTCTAATAATGTTTCTTTTATATTTCGGTTCACAAAAACTGTCTGGGGAAGTGTATAAATATGTATCATTTTGCTTCCTATAAATTCCAGTCTCTTAACTAAGAGATTTCTTTTCAAACAAAAGATCCAGAAAATGTAAGACTTCTTTTGTTTCATTTTCAACTGTAAAAATAGCATATGTGTGTAATGAATTCATACAATTTAAAAATGGAAGTACATCGGCCTGATTTTTAAAAACTAGAAATATGTCATCAAAATATATTTTATATACTAAAGGTTGATTTTCATCAAACAATTTAATTTTATTTCAAATCTTGAAAGAAAAAAAGAAGCTAACGGTGGTGCTAACGGTGAACCCATGTCAACCCAATCATTTTGCTTATACCAATCATATTTGAAAATAAAATGAAATAATGTTGCAAAACTTAATAGCTCACGAAATCCAACCTCGTCGATAGTATGATGTTCTGATTGATTATTTCCCCATAGATCATAACTCAAATTCAAAGTTTAAACCAAAGGAACATTTGTAAATAAACTAGAGAAAACAAAAGAAACCATAAATTCACCTTCATTCTTCACTTTATAATTATAAATGAAATCAGCAAATTCAAAGCTATTGCGACACATAAATTCTGATGATAACAAAGGTTTTAAATTTAAATCTAGATATTTCGCTACCATATATTGAGAATTATAATCATCGATAAAACGTGTCTTAAAGGTATTCCATTTTTATGTACCCTTTGAATTCAATATAATTCATCATCTTTTATCGAAGGAAGTTTACCGTTTTTACGAAATCTATTAATGTGTGTAAATTGTGGTCCTTTAGGAACATAAATCATTTTATTGACACAAGACTCCTTATTTAAAACGACTAGACCTTTTCCCATATCAAATTAATGTATATCAAATTTACATACATTAATATTTTTCTTAGATAATTTTTTTTAAATCAAAAAATCGTTATTATTTTGCTTAATATTTTTATTTTTTGTAATCCAACCATTTCAAATTATTCGAATAGATATTTTTAGTCATTTTCCCTACACTAACGATGGTCATAGTTATGTATTTAGCATCATCGACTACTTCTCAAAATATCTGTCTTTATTTTTTATTAAGAAAATTGATTCAAGGACGATCATAAAGTCACTATGGGATCTATGGATCTCGAAATATTGGAAGCTAGAAATAATTCATTCAGATAATGCCTCGTATTTGACGTCAACAGAATTTAGATGATTTTGCTCAGGTATGAACATAATAATGTCACTCTTCATCGTAATACCCTCAATGAAATGGTTTAGTTGAAAGACTTTTTCGAACTACGGAGGAGTTAATGGAATCTTTTATGATGGTGAACAAGGTAGGTGACTGGTGTGACATTTTAACAGTGGTTGAGTATATTTTACGATGTTCAAATCAAAAGATAACAGGTCCTAATCCATTTGAAATTGTTTATGGTAGAAAACCATTAGTTTTAACTACAACCAACAATGAGTGCACAACAAGATCAGTAAGTGATTATTTTATGTGGCTTAAACGAGAACAAAAAAGATTAAACAAATTGGTAATAGACAAAATGAAAACAGGTTTTGATTACTCAGGTGATATATATAATCGAAATAAATGGCATAAGCAATTAAACATTGAAGAAAAATACTGGTTTAAGAAAATGGAGAGAGAAGATTGTGTGTAAAGTTTACATATTTCTCTCATCAAATAAATTGAAGAGTTTAGTAAAATCAAAGCCAGTATGCTGCAAGACTATTGAACTCTCAAATAAACCTCAAACACTATTAGAAAAATCGAAGATTTTTGTACATGTATTTGGATTTTAATATATTTTGGTCAAAACATTCAGTAATAATAAACACATATTCACTATGAGAACATTGTTAAATTGAATTGTTTTTATTTTTTTATTTAAAATCTATGTTATGAAAAGCTTATCAGGTGCTAAATGTATTGCAATAATCGCTAGTTAAATTTTAATTTAGACCACATCTGCACATTTGGAAACAAAATATTTTGGAAGTATATGTTTTATTTATATAATATTTATTTCCCAGTTTTTATATCGAATATTTAAGTCTGTTTAAAAAAATACCTCTATTTTTTTAAAAAAAATTAATGAACAAAATGATAAGATTTTTTTATTTTAAAAACGTTTTCAATGAAAAACTCTAAAAATTTGATTTTTGAAATGGATTTTTCGTTTTGATCTTTAAGGAGTACAACATATTGATGATTAACATTTTTTAAATGAAAAATTACGTTCAAACACAGATTTAAATTTTTTAACTTATTTGATTTCTAATCCTCATATAAATCGAGTCATATTTATGATAATCTTGAAAACTTTTTACATCTAAAAGGCTCAATAACAACCAAATTATATGAAATCCAAGAAGTTCATAAAATGAAATAATTTTACTAGTTCTTTTATTGATGATAAGAACTTTCAATATTTGTTTGAAAATATTTAATATTACTGAAAATAAGAAAATGTGATAGAAAAATTGGAAAGTTCATGATTCTGTGGATGTACTTTGATATTAATTTGGTGTACTGTGCGAAGGTCACAGTTAATGCGGTCCGACTGTCGTTTAAGCAATGTTCAAACGCAATCTCAGCCAGCTTATTAAGAATTTTTGAATCAATTATATATTCATAAATTTGCATTTATAAATATATTACTAATAGTTGAAATATATCGTCTCCAAATCAAATTTGAAATGCATTAACTTTCAACAAACAAAGAAGTATAAAACTATTAAACAAATATAGTGAATATAATGGATTTCCCACTGAGATTAAAATATCTTTTGATTTTTATAAATAGTAATCTATTATTTTTAAAATAATTATAAATATAATGAAATACATTTTATCTAAAAGGTGTTTATTTGGAACCGATTTAATGTTACAATTTATACTTGCAATTAAAAGTTTTATGAGTAGCTATTATTATAAATATTTATGTAAATAGTAAGGTACATCATTTAGTAGTTTTAACGTTTTAATTAGTCATTAAAAACTTTTAAATTTATTTATGTTATATTAACCTTGTTATTGTTATTATTATAATGATCATTAACCGAATAATTATTTTTCTGAGCAAAAGCTCTTTTTCAAAAACAATTCCCTACCAGATCGCTGACCAATGAGATGGACTTCTTCCGCCACTTGATGTCTGGCTGGCTGTCAATTGATTTATAGAATCCACCATAATCACGACTATAATATAAATCGACATTAATCAGAAAGTTTTTGAAAGTATTGAATTTAAAAAAAAGTTAAATTAAAAAGTTTAAAAAACGATGAAAAAAATAATTTTTAGAATGTGGTTTGTTAAAAGTATAATTTTTGATGATTAAATTTTGTTAACAAAGTGAATAAAATAGAAATTGATGACGAAATTTCTCACCCTTTGTGTCGAGGACGTGTTAAAAAGGATATGAGGGGTTAATTTAAATTTTTATCTCGCCTGAATAATTTATTATTTTTTAATTTAAAGGGTAAAATATTTTTATGTTAATATGCTTATTCAATATTTTAAAATTAAAAATGATATAATAAAACAACTATTAAAAAATCAAAAACTTTTTTAAAAATAAAATATTTTTAATGTGTTTTTAAATATTTTAAAAAAATTAAAAATGATATAATAAAAGAAAATCATAAAAAATAAAATATCTATCTAAAAATAAAAAATAACTTTTAATGTATCTATTAAATATCTTAAAATTAAAAATGTTAAGAAAACAAAAATATTAAATATTTATTTATAAATAAAATTATTTTTAATAAGCAATTTTAGAAAAACTTTGAAATAAATTTTGAAAATAAAGTTTAAATAATTTTTGAAATAAATTTTCAGGATTTTAAAAATTAAACCGAAATGAATTTAAGAGATTAATTTGAGTCGAGATAATTAAATTAACATGAAAATTTGTTTTAAAGATGTGAATTGTTATGTAAATAAATTTTGGTGTTAAAAAAATGAATCCTGATATTGAGGTTGCAACCACTTCTCACATGGCGACTAACGCTGCAATGGATATCTTCACGGGTCAACTGTTACCTGAAAAGTACAGGAAAG
>MQRK01222267.1:38505-48582 GCA_001938485.1 Girardia tigrina | reverse complement strand
ATATATATATATTAGATTTAAAAATTAAATCGTTTCTATATATGTGGTGCCGGTAGGCGGACCAAGTGGCGGCGGCCAGCACCTCTTAGATGTGCTGGAACTTGGCGCGCGGAAAGATCACCGTGTCGGTTTGACGGCGTCGGTGTGCCGATCGGGTCCTGTGACTATCGGTCGATACACCATTGGATGTCGGTCCAGCGATCGGCTCGCTGCGCTTCCGAGTTGTGTTTCGATCAGTCGATCGATTTGCATTTTATCTGTATGTCGGTAAGAATGGTGAGAAAAATCAGAAAGAAATCAAGTCATTCAAGTCGTCTAACGATTTATTCCATTTAAAAGCAAAACAAAACATTAACATTTAAAAGTGTTACATTATTTCAATATTTTTTTTGATTTAATTAAACAAATTCAGTTTTTTTAATATCGGTCTTTTGACCGAAGAACCATAATATAGATTATAAATTTATAATGGAAGAAAATAAACATCATTTAAGATATGTGTAACAACAAATAAGAAATCTATAAAATTTATTTTTCAATATAGATATTATTTAAACAAATAATTATCCATATTTTTTCATGTTAAATATTTCATTTAATAAATAAATTTAACATGTAACACTTCCCCCAGATTCTTCCTCACAAGAATCTATATCTACTACATACTCGTTCAAATAATTCGGTTTTCGTCTTTCTCTTTGGGATCTGTTGCTGATTCCCGATTCACCTTGCTTAACACTCGAAGCTGATTCGTTGATATTTTCCAACATGTAATCCGAGTAAGAGTTTCATGGCAGGTCAGGTTGTCTTGGTCGAATATCTGCTTTATGCCGTGGACCACAAAAACCATCACAATTTATTAAGTACTTTCTTTGATCCAATTTCCTAACGACAACGCCTCTTGTCCACTGCTTTGTACATGGCATATTATTTTCAGGCTTTATCCAGACTAACTGTTGTTCTACGAAGTCTGTGTTTACCTTATTGTAAACCGGCTCATTTTCCATTCTTTCGATTATCTCCAAACCGACTGGAATGTACTTGTAAAGTGCTGAACTAGGTGTCTCCTCTCCGTTTGACGGTGTATTTTTATACCACCATAAGGCTTCCATGATACTGATATTCAATCTAGACGCAATTCTCTTGATTGTCTTATAATTTCTCTCTATTATTCCGTTGCAATTTGGTCGATAATAGATAACTGATAATAACTTGCTGGATTTGGCTGAATGAAATGTCGTATAATTGTCAATAATCAACTCCTTGGGAAATCCACGCTTGCAGAACAAATTTGAAAACTCTGTAACAATCACCTTGACATCCTCAGCTTTGATTAGTTTCTGTAATAACTACACAGTAACACTCCTGATTATCAACCAAGATAATTTTTATTTTTTTTATCTCATGTAAATATATTTGTTTTTTTTGGTATGAGCCTGGCAATCTTTTGTTTATGTAATTCATACTTTCCTTTCTTTTTGTGATAAAAAAACACTCAGTCTTGTCTAACACGATACTTTCAAATTTTTTACGCCTTTCTGCTGTGTATGCGTTCTGCTATGCATTCAATCATTTACTGGTGAAATTTGTAGATTATTTTATTTTATTTTTTTGGATTAGTTTATTTAGAAGAATAAGAAGATCATATTATTTAAAAGATAAAGAAGAAAGTCAAGAAAGAAAAGAAAGCCAAGAAGAAGAAGCTTAATTATATAATTATATAATTATATTATAAAATAATAAAATCAATAAAAAGCAATAAAAGAATTAATTAAAAACGCATAATTGAATAAATTCCAGCAGAACCGTCAATTCCATCAGACCAACCTACAAAACAACTTTTGGACTATTTACATTAGTTTCTGGGACTTATCTCCTTTCGAAATCTATGTGTTTGTATTTCTTCTCAAATTTGATGTAAGTAATTGTTGTACCAATTATATAGGTGTTTGTTAAAAGCTAACATTTTTTTTAATCAACATTCGTTTATTTTTTATTATATTCACCTATAACTAAGCTCATTAAAAATATCTTTTTGATTAGCTTAGTTTTGTTAATCATTCAATCAATTTTCTTTCTGTTAAAGTAACGCGAATCTTGGTTGTTAGTTGACTAATCAGAGTCGTTACTTTAACAGTTTCCATACAGCAAATCGAGAGGGTCCACAATCAATGATACATAAGAATTTTTGTTGATCAAATTTTGTGACATCCGCTGCAAGTCTTGTCCAGTTTTCATTGACAGCTAATTTTCCAGTTTCCCATTTTATTGGCGCCGGATCAATAGATTGGCAACTTTGACACTTCGAGATCAAATCCTTTATATCCGCATTTGACATATTTTTTCCAACTTATCGCACAGATGTCGCATTCTATTTGCACCTAAATGACATCTGTCATGAAGTTTCTATAGTTTGAATAGGTCATCTGCTACAGACAAAAGGAAACTGCTTCGTTTTAATTGTTTGGGCATTCTTGTCAGTTCATCAGCCTTGTTGTCTTCACTATTAACAAACTCAATTTTCAAAGTTATTTCGTATTCCTGACACAACTCCTTAATCATTGACAATCGGCGCTTTATCAAAATCTCGGAAAAGGCTTTCGTGTGTAATTTATTTCGCTCTGAGAGTGCCTCAGTTATCCAAGATACACCTGATTTGTTATCTGATTTTACTAAAACATTCGTTAGTCCCAATTTAATACACAGATTTAGACCCTTTACAACTGCTTCTAGTTCTGCTACGTTTATGTGCCTAGAATCATCAGTTTTCCTTAACCACGATGCGTCTTCTATAATATTTCCTTTAACTTCCAATGCTGCCCCAATGGCTATCGAACTGACATCACACCATATGATACAGTCTTTACAATCATCAATACTTCATACTCCTCTACAAGGATCTTCTTCCTTAACTTTTTTCAAAACAAATTTGATTTTCTCGAATAATTCGACATCTATTTTCTCATCCCATTTTCCTTCACTGAGCCTTTTCATATAGGAGCATGATGGACGTAGCCAACCAGCAACAGGGTGGATTCCTACTAATTGATCAACCCGAATCTATCAACTCTGTAACTGACTTATTGTTAACAATGACAGTCATGGTTGGCAGCGCCGGAAATGTCACAGGGAGAGAGCCGGTGCCTACAAACTCTCCTGTCCGTTTCCAGACTTGCAATATTTTGCTATATGTACAAGTTACTTACATTTATGGCAAATTATTTGTCCATTAGATTGCCGCTGATAATTTTCATAACAGTTTAACCTTGTTTGTACCAGATTTCTGTTATGTGGCATACGGGATTTTGTAAAGGAACACCTTCTACCGCCGCTGATCTCACCTCGTTCTATAGAACGATCTTTCTATCACCAACGTTTTGTACCGCTGACATTGAACTTTGTGTGACGCACTTTTTAATTCTTAAATACCTGCGACTATATTCAACCATTTCGGTTAAATCTTGATCGCCGGCCTGTTCTAAATTCAATTGCAACTCGAAAGGCAATCCAACCATAAAGGCTGCCTTGGTCAGATCGTTGATTTTTGATGCCAACATCTTTACTTGAGAAAAGTAATCGTCAATAGTTTGTCCTTCGTAATATTTCAAATTAATCAGTTGGCTGTACGCAGATCGTCTGGTTAATCCGAATGAATTGTCCAAGATTTGCAGTACTTTTTCACAGTTGCTCTGTTTCTTTTCATCCAATTACATGTATATATTTAACGGAACATCCGTCAACAAAAAAGGAAGATGTGGGGCCGGATCCAAAATCACCTGGATTTTCATTATCATCTTGAACTTTTTCTTCCAAATTTCAAAACTGCCGTTTCCATTAAATTTCTCCAAATGATCAAGTATAATTTTTAAATTGCTTATCATTGCCCGGATAGCTTGTAACAACGAATAACAAATCTATAAAATTTATTTTTCAATAAAAATTAATTATTTAAACAAATAATTATCTATATTTTTTCATGTTAAATATTTCATTTATTAAATAAATTTTACATGTAACAATATGTTATGCTATTTTTTTAATAAGAAAGAAATGCTGCAGAAACCAAGAAGAAAATCTGTAAAGTTTATGGTGATAATGCGGTTAGAAACAGTACAGTTCATAAATGGTTTGCAAACTTGAAAAAAATGGAATTCAACGTCGAGGATGGAAAAAGATCTAGCCGCCCATCAAGTGTCAATGATGATGAAATCTGTCAGATAATAGCCGATAACTCAAGAATTTAAAGTAGAGATTTGATTTATTTAAAAGCACCACTCACGAACACTTTATCAATCTTGGTTTTGTTTCAAGACTCGATATATGGATACCGCACCAACTACCATAAACGTGCTCTCAAAGCGTGCCTACGCATGCAATCATTTGATAAAAAGAAATTAAATCGAGCCTCTTCTAGAGTGACTGATAACAGAAGATGTAAAGTGAATACAATATGATAACGTAAAGAGGAAAAGATTTTGGGAAGAGAGCAGTAAGAGGTCCCTTACATCAGCAAAGATCGATCTTAGTCCAAAAAAGATATTGTTTTTCCAAACAAAGAAGCAATTAATTCTGACAAGTATTTTCAACAATTATCACATTTCAATGCAGCAATAAAGCTGAAACGCCTAGAATTGGGCAACAGAAAATGTTTTGTCTTTCATTATGACAACGCAAGACTGCACACATCTTTGTAGATTTGAAAAAAATATTGGAGCTTGGATGGGATAATCTATTGCATCCTCCTTATTCTACGGATCTCGGTCCTTCAGATTATTACCTTATTACGTCCCTTAAAAACTCCCTCGCAGGAAAGAAATTTGAAAATTCAAATAGTTGCAAATAGTACCTGGATGAGGTTTTTGAAAGCAAAAATGAGTCAAAAAGAGGCATAATGAGTCTTGAGCAGAGTAACAGAGAATATTATATTAAATAAATACGCTTATGTAAGGTTTGAAAAACCTCCAAACTTCTATTAAAAAGTTACGAATTTTCAGAACAACCCAATAAATGACATTCATATTCTCAAAAGATTTTCCACGCGAATTCAAAAGAAAATAGGTTATGAAATACTGCTTTATCTTAAATACTTATATCCTTAGAAATTTCAGACTTTTACTTGACTATCTTGTATAAACATTGTGAAGTACAGGCTCACTCTTAAAATTTTTGAAACAATTAATTTGTATAAAGAAATTCTAAAATAAGGAAATATTTAAAATCAAAAGTTTTTTTAAGCAATTATAAATAAAAAAAATATCTTAATTTATTTTAAAAAGTTATCTTCGGAAATAATCAAATTTTAATTGTAGAGTAAAAACTTAAAATGAAAAATTATTGGTAAATGATGGATTTTTAAATAATTGATTTAAAAGAAATACATAAAGACAAGGATAATTATGTTTGTACTAATTTTAAAAGTTATTCTAAAAAACTAAAATAATGAACTTTGTTGCCAGAGATGTAAAGTAAAAGAAATAGATAATTTTAAATTTTAAAGTTAGTTTGAAATTCGATAAATTAAAGATTTGACAAATACTTAATTCTAAACAGTTTTCGTAAAAAGAAATAAAGATTAAAACTTTTATCATTAATATATCGTAATAATAATAAAAATTTGAATACTGTAAATTATTTTTTTTGTATTTAAAATTTGTATTGTATTTAAAATAATTATAGGTAAAAAATGCTTTTAAACTGAAATATTGATAATAAATAAAACGTTAAAATCTTTTATTAATTAAAAACGTTTCACAAATAAAAGAAAATAACATTAAACTAATTCTAAAATAATAAAAAATCATTTTGGGTAATTTAGTAAAAATATGACTACAATAAATTATGTTAGTTTTAATTTAAATTAAGTTGCATAAAATAGTGGAATGTAAATTCTCAAAATAAAGAGAATAAAAAAAATTCAATTTTAAAGAGCTTATCAGTATTTATAATTCCACATTTTTATATAAAATCTGGTCAAAAGGAAAACGAAGAAAAGTTCCTCGGCGAAAAATTGTTATTAAAAAATCGTTAACTAAAAATTGTTTGAATAATTGGTAATTGTGTTAGAAATAAAATTTTGGTGTTAATGAGTTTTAATATCGATCAAGAACCCAACAAACATGTTGAATTTTCTACGATTTAAGGCGTTGTGACAGTTTTAAGTCGTTCGACTTGCTATTACAACCATGTTTGAATTATGTCAATCACTTAAATACAATCATAAACTGATGAAGAAGAATCTCGTACAGTATCCTATCAATCGTCTTAATCTTTTTTAAACAGTACTATCAATAAAATGTGATAGTTGGGTACAAGACAATTAGTATCAACTTTTAGTCAGTCTGATTCTTCCATCTATACTTCATTTAGATATTTTTCAAAACACCATCGCATTCACAAGTTATTAATTGTTCAAATACATTATTAATCATTTTTAAATAAAATAAAATTAATTAAGATATTGTTTAACCTTCGTTAGGAACATGTATTGCTACTTTTTTGTGGAATAAAACTTCTGAAAGTAGTAAAACTATTAGAATTTTAAAAATGAAAAGAAGAACAACTTTAAAAAAAGACTAAATTCGAAAAAAAAACGCTAAAGCACTAATTGATAAATTAATTATATTAGATATAAAATATATACGAATTTGTTCATTAGTCGAAATAAAAAATTGATTATCTTCTTTGACTGTCTACATACTTTCGCTTTTAAAATAATTTTGCTATTACTCATTAATAATAGAATTATTCTTTCTTCTTCTACAAAAGAGCGATTTATTATTAATTTTATAAATTTATCAGTTATATTGAATTTATTACAACAAATTCCTTATAAATAATAATTTTGGTATTTGTAATTCAGATACGCAGATCCAAAACGCCTTTTTCTATGCTTTTAAAAGCTATTTAATCTCTGGATACAGCACACCAAATGTCAATAGATCAGGATACAACCAGTTCTTCATAAGCTTCCTTTTTTGTATCCTGTGTTAGCGCTTTCTGCCTTTTTTGTAACACCAAATAGCTTGGAATTTGGTGAGATCATGGTCTTAAGATGAGTGGCTTCAATCAGTCCAGGGGTTCCATTCTATTGAGGTTCATTAAAAGCTATGAAGAGGTTCTTTACTTCTCGCTCTTTTGTTACTATTCTCACAAAGACGTAGTTTTAATCCACCATTTGCCGATTGACGCTGCTATCAACTTTTACTGCGTAAGCAACACAATGCTGTAGCTCACGAGTGACTTCCTTCTGAACTTAACCAGCAACGATGAGTAGCATTTCTTGATAGAAGTTTGAGTCTATGTAATGCGATGTTGATCAGGGAAGATGAAATTCCTAACTAATGGATAAGTTATTCAATTCTCGTGAAGGCTGTTAATAATTTTGGACTTGTAACCTTGAGCTAGAGACCTTGATGGTTAGCTTTTGGTAGAAAGAGCGCCTATCAGACTATCGTTATAAGCGTCCAAGGCATGAGAGATAAGAATCTCTACAATATTCGTACGGTACTTTCGCAAACATTTCAATAATGAGAGTACTGGGTTTTCCACTGAAATTATAAATCTTCTTGTCGTATTGCTTCCTTATGGGAGATTGAGTCTAGGTGATTAATGACAGCCTTCACTTTTACAATTGTATCTGCACAGCAGCCATGAGCCAAGTAAACAATCCATTGCGAGCAAACTTGCAAGCTTCAATCTAAAACTTTTCACATGTTCTACATTTCACATATGGTATTTTACGATTCTCTTCAGTTGGTACCAACATATGTGCTTCCAAGCAGTCACTACTATTTTCTACATTCCATTTTAAATTTTTATACAGAAAATATTTTACCGTGTTTATTTATTTTTAGTTTTAAATTAGTCTGCAGATTTACAATTTTTAATATTTGTTAACAAAGTCAGAGAATTGTCAACATATTTGTTTAAAATGTTATCAAAGAATTGCGATTTGACTTCTGGCTTCAAATTGTTCGATTTTTTATTTCGAGTCTTGAATTTTGAGTTGTTGTGGGATGAACAAAGAAACCCAAAATTCAACATTTGCTTTTTATCTATATCCTCCGGTTTCTAACTTATCTCTTGAATTCTCTCTATGATGGTATATAGTCCTTCATATATGTCCTTCCCCTTATTTCTTATCTCTTTTTTTACCGTCACTGTATCTCCGACCCTACAATTCTGTCATATTTGTATCTCAGTATACTTTCTGTATTCACTCGACATATGTAATATGTTGATATACCTCTTCTGTTCATCTATTTTTCTACCTAGTATAATTTCGACCGGACTTCAGCCTATCGTCTTCTGGCTAGTTGTATTTAATGTAAATTAGCACATCTACCCAGCTCATCTTGTTTCTTTCTTTTAGATTGACTTAAATATATTAACACATTATCCGGTACTGCCTTTCCACCATATCATTCGTATAATGGTTATAGGGGCTCGAGAACACAAACTGGATACTTTTTTTGTCATATACTCTTGTATCTTCTGGGATTTAAAACTTTACCCATAGTCTTCGCGTATTTCTTTGGTTTCGACGAATATATCTGTTGTTCGTTTTATATCTGTTAAAATGGCTTTTTGGTTGATCATTGTTAGAAGCATGTACATTATCTTCAGGATCAAAATTCAAAATTTTACCAAAAAAGAAAATAATACAAATATTTACACAAATTTCTCATTAATTTAATCATTTCACAAAAATTCATTTATTAAATTTTCTTGAAAATCAAATTTCTACTTTTCATAAAATTTATTAAACGAACATTAAACTTTAATTCATAATAAGCTTTTTTATTTTAAAAATCATTTCGTAAAAATATGAAACTTATTTTAAATTCAATTTATAATAATAAAAATCGAACAAGGTCCTTTTTCGGCGGCATCGATAGATGATGATTTTAAAAACAAATCAATAACCTTTAAATTCGAATTCTATTGAAACATCTCTTTGTTTGTTTTGAATTGACAGAAAACAATTTTATGAAATAAAACCACAATACAGACTCAGTCAAAATAAATTGTTTGTTCACAATTACACACTAATTTATTTTTCAATAGTTTCTATACAATTCGTCTCAAAATTTAAAATAATTTTTTAATCCAAAACAAGTTGTTAAAACATTGTAAAATTTTTAGACGTTATTGATCAAACTACATATGATTGAAGAAAAAAGTCATACTTCAGATGTTCAATGGGCCTCCCATCTCTTTCAATGGTATTGAGCCTAAGGTTCTTTAGAGGGTCCACCCAAACTAAAGTCCTTAAGGGCCCCCCGATAGGCCTCCTACGGGGTCAGTGGCCTTCCGCCTCTGAGCAGTCGGTTTGCCAGTTATAAACGACCAGCCATGGAACTTGGTACCATGGCCATATATACCTCTGGCTGTTACGGTGGACGCGTAACAGCCGCGAAATGGGCATTTGAACTCTCATCTTGCTGTCGAGTAGTCGGCTGGTAGTCGGTATTGTAGGTGCGGCTCTTCTTCGGTATCGTCATTTGTCTGTATCCTCGACATACTCACAGTTGCGTCCGTTAACTGAGAGTTGGATTGGTTTGATGTCGGCTCTTCCTCGTTCTCTCTTTCCAAGTTCTCTTCTCTCTGGGCGTGGGATGTTGGCGGTTCTTGATGATTCTTCTGAATGTGAATCCTTAGGAATCCAGCACTTTTGTATTCCTTCGGGCAATGTTGGCAATGGTAGTTTCCTTTCTTCTGGCGTGGCTGGGCTTTCTTCTCTCTTTGTTTTAGCAGGATTGGGCCTGCTCCATCGTGATCTCTTCTGAGATGCCTGTTCAATTCCTTCACTTATGTATACTGTCTATAACAGGCATCCATCGGGCAGCTGTGTTCCTTTAAACAAGGTAACACCAGTCTCAGTGTTTTCTCGTCCCCACTCCTTTGAATTCTTCTCAGTCGGAATATCTTCTCGATCTTTCCATCCATCCTCAGTAGATTCTCCTGCAAAATGTCTCTCTTAAATTCCCCGAAACTGTACTCGGCTCCAAAGAGCCAGTGAGTGTCCACTCTGAGACATTCTACCAGATGTTGCTTTCTCCGACCGCTGATCTTCTT